>JAAVUA010000206.1:0-57996 GCA_014898875.1 Fusarium miscanthi
GCCCCCCCCCCCCCCCATTTCAGCACCATTCTTCAAACATATGATGATCTCGAGCATTACTCAACAGCTAGCAAATTAGATAATTACAATCAAAGGTTGGGTTCCGAAGTACTCTTTCGCAATACACAACTCAAAAATATATGTCTATTCATGCCCGTGCTTAGGAGACTTGTGTATGAAATGGCGACTCCACCGCGGGGCACTCTCTATCATGAGTCCTGCACGCACGCTCCCACCACAGTATACAACACTAACATTAACGCCAACACCAACAACTAGCATCCTACAAACGTTCCCAAAATTCCCACCTCAAGACATGTCTCATCAAGATTCAGAGCCAGAAGAGGCCATTACCAAGGAAGAGATCCGTGGTGAAGAGCCTACAAAGAAGTCGACCCGCAATGCATGCAAGTCACACACTCAACTCGCTCGAAACATTTCTTACAAATGACAGTTGCAGAGCTCATGGCCCCAAAGAGGAAAACACCACCCGAGACAAATACAGCTCGGCCATCGCGTAGCGGAAACCCGTTCAAAGACCGCATGGGCTTGGGTGCATATCTTGAAGACCCAGCCTCATACCCATCCTCACGCGTCATCTATCACAACGAGGACTTTGTCGCCATAAACGACCGTTACCCGAAGGCCACCATTCACACTCTTCTTCTCCCTCGCTCGTCAAAATACAATCTTCTCCATCCATTTGATGCCCTAGATGACCCAGAGGTCCTTGCCAGAGTGAAGACGGAGACTCAGCGCCTCAAGGCTCTGGTCGCAAAGGAACTCCAACGTCGTCTTGGCACGCACAGTCAGAGTGATGCTCATCGACAAGCTGTGCTCGATGGAGACGCCGAGCCGGACCAGAGTGGGGAACTCCCGGAGGGCCGGCACTGGGCCGCAGAGGTCAAGGCTGGCGTGCATGCGGTACCAAGCATGAGACACCTTCATGTGCACGTTTTCTCGAGAGATATGTTCTCTGAAGCGTTGAGACATCGCAAGCACTACAATTCATTTAATACGCCGTTTCTGGTTGATCTGGACGACTTTCCGCTTGCAGCTGATGATCCGCGCAGGAATACGAAGGAGGAGTCGTATTTGCGCTGGGATATGAAGTGCTGGAGATGTAGGCTCAACTTTGGGAACCAGTTCCAAAAGCTAAAACGACATCTTGAAGAGGAATATGAGACATGGAAGAAACTTTAGATGGGATGGGTGGGATAAAAGGGCCTGCTTTACCCGTCTGTAAATTAGCATGATATTTGTTACAACTCCTGAAGAGCACAATCCCAGTATAATAGTTCCATGAATCCTTCCTGACCCTCACCCCTCGTGTTCCCAAGCACCTGAAAGCAAATCAACCAAACCCAGACCTCACTGTGAAACAAGGAAAATTCCCGCCGACGCTGATTATTCATGTTAGGATTTCTACATTGGCCATAATTGAAATCCTACTCGGAATCTTCGCCATCCTCGTCAAGTGCCTGGAACAAGTCAGTAAATAGTGTTGTAGAGTTGAGGGTATGAGAATGGAATTCTACCTCGTCCTTAGCGGGCGACTCATTGGCGGCATCATCCTCGTCGGCTGATAGATGTTAGCACAGAATCATTTAGCGCTTTGTAGAAATTCCTTACCAGGCTCATCGTGCTTGGCCTCTTCATCCTCTGATACGTCGGCAGCCTTTGGCTTTCTGCCACGCTTCTTGCCACCCTTGGGTGTTGTAGCAGCAGACTCTGTCCCGCTGGCAGCTCGACGAGGTCGACCACGTCCCTGCTTTGGCGTGCCATCGTCATTCACTGCTGCGACCTTCTTGGGTCCAGCGGTGGTCTTCTTGCCAGAGCCTGGGGGTCGGCCGCGGGGGCGTCCAGTTGGAACATAGACCTTCTTGGGCATGGGCGCAGCACCCTTGGGAGGTCGTCCACGACCGCGCTTGACGGGGGCTTCGGCGGTATTCTTGGTCACTCCGGCGGAGGATTTGGGGATGCGAGGCGAGGCATCGCCCTTGGATGCGACATCTTCCTTAGTACGCGCCATGGTGCGACAGAGAGAAAATGGCGAGATTGAGGTGGGCAAGGACGTGATAAAATTCCCCGGAAAATCAGACAGTAAAGCACGATGCTAATTTATTCGGTCGGATTGTTATAGTTGAAAACGCGACAAAAGATTGATGTGGGATGTAGAAGAAGAGAGGGAAGACGAATGTTGGATGTCGCGTTTCGTCTGCAAAGGTAACTGTACCTAGGTAGGTACTGAGGTAGGCAAGCTAAGCTCAGCTAAGGTGCAGCGCCCTAATTAGTAGTAAAATTGATCAAAGGATGGCTGGAGTTCAATTCGCGTCACTTGGTCCCCGCGTCAAAGAATTGGGTTATCAAGCGCGACAGAATAACTTGAGTAAGGGACGGCAAACGGAAATAGTGGTATTTCTGTCAGACTTTGCCCAAAGTCTAGACTTGATTCAGACTAGAGCTGCCGAGTCTTGATGGGGCCGCTTGGCCCAAGCTCCCTCCTGTTAAACCAGTCAAAACCTGTACTACGCAGCAAGGGCCCCCTGCAACTGCCCCTAGCAACGTGAATGACGCTGGTAAACAAAAAATACCTACAAGGGAGGACAAGACGGTGAGATGTGGGTTATTCTTCGACATCGACTTCACGACAGCATCGACAACGTCAACAGCATTCTTATGACGATGGCCCTGGACTCGAGATTGATGCCTTCTCCTTCATCGCCCTCGGCGTCTTTTTATGAGGGCAGGGTTCACTCTTCAGCTTCAACGCCATCGCTGAGATCTCGAGATGCGGCTTTATCCATGCCCGCCAGAATGGAGGGGGGAGGAAATGTCAAGGTCGTAGTCCGAGTGAGAGCATTTCTCAAGAGAGGTGAATGCACATGAGCACCCGGGCTTCTTTTTTTTTTTCATAGAGCCTATGTATCTGACTAGTCTACAGAACTTGAACGCCAGGCAAAATGTCTGATCCAAATGGACCCCATCACTCAGCTCACAACACTCTTCGCACCAGATGATCCCGACCCAGAGGCTGCAAAGCTAAAGGCCAAGAAGGTCATCGAGGAGAAGAAATTTACTTTCGATAACTCCTTCTGGAGCCATGACACTAACGACAAGCACTACGCCACTCAGGAAGACGTTTACAACAGCCTTGGCGAGGACTTTCTCGATCACAACTTCGAAGGCTACCACACGTGTATCTTTGCCTACGGACAGACTGGATCTGGAAAGAGTTACACCATGATGGGTACTCCAGACCAGCCTGGCCTGATACCTCGGACTTGCGAGGATCTCTTTGAGCGTATCGACGCCGCTCACTGCGAGAACTCAAATGTCGCCTATAATGTTCGCGTCTCATACTTTGAAGTCTACAACGAGCACGTCCGTGACCTTCTCGTTCCTCCTCAAACGCACAAGGCGCCCAATTATCTCAAGATTCGCGAATCTCCCACTGAAGGTCCATACGTCAAGGATCTTACCGAGGTGCCCGTGCGAAACATCAATGAGATTCTACGCTACATGAAATTGGGCGATACATCTCGTACGGTAGCGAGCACAAAGATGAACGATACAAGTAGTCGAAGTCACGCCGTTTTCACAATCATGCTGAAACAAATTCACCACGACATGGAAACCGACGAGACGACAGAGCGAAGTTCTCGCATTCGACTGGTGGATTTGGCTGGTAGCGAAAGAGCGAAGGCCACCGAGGCTACTGGTGCGCGACTGCGTGAAGGTAGCAACATCAACAAATCACTGACCACGCTGGGGCGTGTAATTGCTGCCCTAGCGGACCCCAAGGCCGGAAGAGGTGGAAAGCGAAAAGAGGTTGTCCCATACCGAGACTCAATCCTCACCTGGCTTCTCAAAGACTCACTGGGCGGAAACAGCAAGACGGCCATGATTGCCTGCATCGCACCCTCGGACTACGATGAAACCCTCTCCACACTGCGATATGCCGACCAAGCCAAGCGAATCCGAACTAGAGCTGTTGTCAACCAGGACCACATATCAACAGCCGAGCGAGACGCGCAGATTGCTGCCATGGCGGAGGAGATTCGTATTCTGCAGCTTTCCGTATCAGACTCGAGACAGCGTGAGAAGAACGCCAAGGAAGCTGAGGACAAACTGGAGGAGTATCAGACTCATGTCAACTCTATGCAGCGCATGATGGAGGAGCGCAGCATGGTAGCTGAGAGCAAGATCAAGAAGCTTCAGACGGAGAATGAGGCCTTGAAACTGCACCTGAAGCTCGCCATCGAAAGCCTCAAGAACCCTATTCCTCCTGTTGTCGTAAAGCCAGAGCGAGAAGTCGACGAGCAGGACAAGGAGAATGCCTCCGAATATAGTGAGTACGATGACGACCAGTACGATTCGGAGAGCACAGCATATGGTGAGGATGAGTTGCAAGAAGAAATGCAGCAATACCTCCAGGATATGGGTAACTTGAGGAAGTTGATGCAAGGGGACTTGACAAGGTTCAAGAATGAGAACAGCGCGAGAATGCCACTGGGCGCAAAGGAAAACCTCTGAAACGAATGACCAACTGAGCAGAAGTGATTGAGGGAAGATTTGCTAGCATGAATGGAGCATGGTGTTTTGGAAGCGTTGTTTGAATGACCGGATCGGATTAGATTCACTGGATGTCTCTTTGAGTTTGCTGGACAATAGGCTACGTTACGTTACGTTACATTACAAATGATTTAAATATGAAGAATTCTGTCACACACAAGCCCATCAGGGTCATTGGTATGATAAAATGGACCATAGAGTTGATGGTGACCCATCTGTTTTATGCGCGTACGTATAGGTACCTCAACCACCACGTCCCTTCGATGTTAGACGGCTAGGGATAGGGTCTACAGGACGTAAGTAACTCAAGGACCCTTTCTTCAAAATAAAGAAATGACGATAACAGGTAGTTCAGTTGAGTATAGGCTTTGTTGGTGCTTAGACTGACTATCTTGGTTATCTCAGTATTATAGCTTTGGGTTAAGACATCTTGAAATCCCTGAGGGGTCTTAACCCTCAGGCTGTGCTTGTCCCCTCCCCCTTCAGGGCTCTCAGTGTTTCCTGCACTTCTTCTAAGACGCCTTCGGTCATTGGGAGTCCTAGTTCGGCGTCTTGGAAGTGTAAATGGGCCTTTTCTGCCCATGCTAGCAAATCCTAGGGCATAAGCCAGAGCAACCCAGAGAATGTTCAAACGGCGTCTCTTGATCGTACAGATTCTCTTCTGCTGCGATCGGCAAGTACTGAAGAGTTCAGATGTAATGTTCGAGTTGCAATCTACTCGGCAAAGGTTCTGGGAATTGGCCCTATTCTCGGCTGCAGTGAGACGTTGTTCGAGTTCTGAAATAGTATTAGACAAGTAAAAACCTGGTTGGATTTTCGGCTGACGTTCTAGTTTTAATTCAACTAACTAGCCTGGCAGATTCTCCTGCCATCGTAGGCTTTGAGGAGACCAATGCGGCTCGAGTGTCGGGGTTCTCTTGTTGACTAAGCTTGTTGTTTTATACACGCGTGAGTAATTCTATCTCCTGCGAATCCTCCGAATTGGGAAGCTTAAAAAGCCTTCTTCCGATCCGTCAGTTAACGCTACAGGATGAACTGTCGATATGATCGTTGTCAAACTACCTAGGTAGATACCTTAGGTTAGTAGGTAGGTACCTAGGTACACTAAGCAAGGTGTTTGACCTGATTGGCTGAGTCGGTTCGTAAACTTCAGTTTCAGTTTTATCAGGGATATCTGAAACTGTCACGACGATGATTCGTCAAAATGTCAGCTGAGAAAAAAAGAACATGCCTTTAACGCAGTAACAGAGGTCAATCAATGAGCAACTGACGATGTTTCGTCACCAATCAACAGGGACTGCAAAGCCTGTAGTTAGTAGCTCATTCGCCGCCTCAAGGACCCCGCAGTCATGTCGTATCATGCCATGTCAACTATTTCTGCCATGCTCTTATGGCACAAGACTTGACATTTATCTTTGATAATTAGAAATATTTAAAGGGTCATCCTAGTAGACTATTTCAGTTATTTGCCTTCACCCCGTATTTAGAGTCTTATAAAAGTCTTCGGACACCTTGAGGCATACCGACTTACCTACTACCTACCTAGTAAAGTTAGTAGGTAGGTAGTTACAGCGCCTAGGTACCTACTTAGGTTCTGCAACTCCATCCTACCAGGCACATCCCCACCATAGCTCGGCATTTGGGCATCTACAGTACAGAGTACGGAGTAACAACAAAATACTCAAATTGGAGTTTAGACAGTACGTATCCACTTCTCCTTACTTGTCTACTACCTACATACTGGCCTTCTCCTTATATGCCTGCCATTATTCGCTTGTTATTAAGGACTAAACGACGAAATAGGGGCTGTTAATAGTCAACCTGTACTAAGCTGTCTATTCCTCTTTCTGTCTGACGTGCCCCTCACCAGCTAAGCTACTATACCTACTTACCTAGGTACCTTACCTACCTACGTGACAGGGTTGCCTCTGTACTGTAGTTTCAACCTCAGTCTCCGTGCTCATCTCCGACCTTTGGCTTTCCTCACCTCCATACCCAGCATTCTTACATTCGTTTTCCCTCCTTCTTCATCCCGCATCTTACCAATATGTCTTCCCGTCTCCCTCTCTTCACCCGCGGCTCCGCAGACTCTCAGTCTCAGGAGAACGATCCCAACTCTCCCGCCGAACAGCGCGATGATGCCAAGCGAAACTTCCTAAAGACGATGCGAGCACTTCCCACTCAGCATTATTGGAACGTCTACTTCGACCGACAGGCCAAGGAAGGGGAAAGCGGTGATCAGTATCACTCTGGGCTTGAGCAGCTGGGTACCCAGATCGAGTCGGTACAGGACTTTTGGCGATATGCCAATAATACTCCTGTCGGGAATATTGGTGTTCGCGAGTCTTTGTATCTTTTCAAGTCGGGCTTCCGCCCTGTCTGGGAGGATCGCCGCAATATTCTGGGCGGAAGTTGGACATTCCGCTTCCCTAAGAGCATAGGTCCTGATGTGTGGACTCGTGTTCAGCTCCTTGCTATTGGCGAGAAACTCCAAAGTGTTCTCGACGACGGTACGAACTCTGACCACAATGGAGACACCTGTGCTAACTTCTGCTATAGACGACCAGCTTTGTGGCGTTGGTCTCTCCGTCCGCTTTAACTCCCACCTCGTCACCGTATGGCACCGCGACGCCTCCAAGAAGAACTCGGTCGACAACATCGTCAAGTGCATCATGGAAGAGCTCCCTCAGGAGATGCACCCCAAGCCTGACGCATACTACTACAAACGCCACTCGGACCACGCCGGCTTCAATCCTCCCCCGGAGCTCAAGGTCGTGCTCGATTCCCGCCGACAGGAAGAGGAGAAGCTCGCCGCTGCGGCCAAGGGTGGTGACGCTAAGCCAGCAGTGACAGTCGAGCCTCCGCAATGATTTTCACGAAAGTTACGACATTTGATTTTGCGCTGCTATATAGTTCAGGTTCATTTCAGGTAGTTGGGTTGACATAGTGTGTGCTTGTTAGCTCACCTATCCCGTCCCGTTGCTGTCATCTATGGGGGGCATGCATGCATCTGATAAGGCGTTTCAGAATTAGGTGTTATTATACATATGTATCGGCCAGGACCGTTGATCCTGGAGAACCTAGCGCTTTTAAGATTGGTAATTAGATTTGGAAACAGTGAATGCGTAGAGCTGCTCCTTGACTCCTGATATAAACACTGAATGGCTGATGCCTCCGTTTATGAACCCATCAAGGTCCCTCCAGACAAGCCTCAGCTCAGCAACGCGCTATACTATAATAATCATCATGTACGCTGGTCTACAAACGACAACGCATGATTAGCAGTCAGCGTCTTGTCCCTCATGCCGGGTTTCTTACCTCTCTCTTGATGCAACATTGCAACTCTTGGGTCGATTCCACTTCATCTCATGGTATCAACTCACCCAAGCCGTATAAGGGGGGTTTCGTTTATTCGTAAATCGTAACATGGTGGCGCCTCCTGGAAGCCGGAGAATCACCTCCAGACACCAGCACTCTTCATGACTCCATCAAACTCCTCAACGCCCACTCCCCTAGCAACACCTACGCCGCCGTTCGCCTCGAGAATCATATCTTTGAGTAGTTCCTCATCGACATCCTCTTTGAGCACAGCAGCAACACGTCGCAGGTGTGCAAGGGTAATGGGTCCATCCTGACCGTTTGTGAATAGTCGAAAAGCTTCCTCGACTTCTGCACGATGGGCGTCCGAGTCGTGCTCTCTTGTATGGAATTTGAGGGCGCAGATTGCGAAGAAAGGCTCAAATGTCGCGTAACCGTCGTTTTCTGGGTCCAGGATTGATATGAACTCTTTGAGCTCTGCGTGAGAAGAGGGCGGAACACCGAGAGCTCTAATTAAACAAAGATATGTCAGCAAAGGACTCAGAAGCGTCCTCACATAGATACTTACATGAGCGCAGACTTGACGTCGTCAATAGGCAAGACTCCATGCTTCTCACCATCCATTGGCTCCGCAAAGAGACTGAATGCCTCGCGGATCTCGCCCTCTTCTTGCGCAGTAACGTTATGCTCCTTTGCAAGTTTGGATTGTCGCGTCTTGGGCGCGGCGGTTGCGTTAGCCTTGCGCTTTGGAGGCTGAAAATTTCGGTTAGACCATGTCTTCACTGATATACAGTCAGGCTATGCATTACCATTTGCGCTTGCGAAGAAAGAACAGAAAGCAGTTGCACGCAGTCGCGATGATTGATGTCACGATAGATACTTGTGGTGACGATAGTCGATTTGGCGTCCGGGAAGGACAGTGCGATAATACTGTGTATAGGACCTGGTAAGACTGTATGGGCCCTTCCAACAATGACTTAAATTAATTTTTCAACAGACCCAATCCATTTCCCTTTGACACTTCATCCCATCATTTCCACAATCTCTCTGGACTGATTTCACAATGCACTCGCACTCTCTCTCGGAGAATAATCACCGCGAAGTACTCTACGGTTTGTTTACTTATGTCTGCTACGCCGCTACCTTATACTCGGATTTCGACGCCGACAGCTCTTCTCGATACCGTGACGTTCCTCAATATTCGCTTCTAAAAATGCTAGAGCTTGCCGCTTTGAAATCACTACAGCGAGCAAGTGTGGACAGTGAAGCAAAATTAAAACAAGCCTCGTCGGACAACTTCAAACCGGCGTGGTTCCAGCGGGTAGCAAGCGATGTCAAGTCTTTGAAGACAGGCACCTAGCGATCCATGGAGACATTCATTTGTAGTATTCAATTTTCAATGCAATCAGTTATTCACTCAGAATACTCGCTCGCCCTGTGCAACTCGTCTTCGGCCATGCATTTGGTTCCTCCTGGGCCCTGGTCAATCTGTTACCTGCCTACTATATCTTGGACTCCTAGCTCTCTTTAGACTAGGTAGTCGGCCGTGACAGGATGAAGGATAGTGAGAAGTATCACTACTTACTCACTTGAAGTTGTTCTTCATTTCGCGTAACTTGGCCATAACTGCCACAGGCTCGGTCTCGCCTGTCTGCTTCTGAATCTCGGGATCCTGTGATTGTTAGCCTGGTAGCCTAACATGTACAAGAACTTTGACGAACCTCAACTCTCATAAAGACATTGTGTTCCTATGCAAAGTCAGCCGTTTCGTATCGAGAGAACTCATATATTCGTGCTACCTTTTCGTCTCCGATGGTAAACTTGCCGGTGGTGACCTTGTTGTTCTCAGCGAAGGAGTGCAGCTTCTGTACAGCATCACGCTGGGAAACAGATGCTGCAAACTTCACATTGGCCTTGGTATACTCATGTCCCGGCTGTCATAATATGAGCATCAGTGGATTTTTGTGATGACTCAGAACTTACATAAACTACAGTATCATCAGGCAACGCCGCAAGTTGCTTGTTCAAAGCCTCATGCATCTCCTCCGCATTGCCCTCGAAGAATCTTCCACATCCTGTTCATTATCAGCATATGCCCAAGACCTCCTTGTACGCATTCGAGGTTTGCTCAAACTTACCGCCAATGAAAAGGGTATCACCCGTAAAAACAGCTTTGTCCTTTCCGTCTTCCACAAAGAAGCAGATGCTGTCCTGAGTGTGGCAAGGTGTATGCACACCCTTGAAGATGATGTCGCCTAGCTTGAAGGTCTCGCCGTGACCAGGTGTCTTCGTAACGCCCTCGCAGTCTTTGCCGCCGATAATTTCTAGCTTGGGATTGCCCAGCTCAGCAAGCTCATGGATGTCAGTGAGTATTCGCGGGACACCATTCTGGGGTGCCTTACCAGCTTCCTGTTACCTCCTGCATGATCCCAATGGCAGCGAGGAGATCAGTCTAGGTCGGGAGAACTTGACGTTTAATGATACTCACTGATGGGTGTTGACAATGGCTGTCAAGTTGATCTTCCCCGCCTGAATAGCATCCTTCAGGATAGGCGCAACCCTGAAATGTACATCAGCAGCGTCTCAAATATTCTCAGGGTGGTTACTATGTACTCTGGAGGGTTTGCGGGATCAACGATGACGGCATCCTTGGATTTATCATCGACTACCAGGTAAGCGTAGTTGTTGGAGCTTCCCTCCCCTATTGAAGTCGGTTTCAGATTCCTCGACTCAAAAAAAAGAGGATTATTCGGACACTTGACATACACATAGGAATTGACTGAATATGCATGGCGCGGGTAGCAACGAGCTACATCATCTCAGCTACCTAGGAAAACTTTTGGAGTTGAGCAATTGACTCACAGCACTAGATAGAAATCCAATTTTCTGTCTGACGAATGGCCGAGTTATAGCGAGTCTATACATAAGTTGATTTGTGTAAATGTCAAGGCCAGTTGAAGGCGGATGCGCTGTAACAGAACAAGGTCGAATGAGACGTGATGCTTTGTCATCCAAGCGAGGCATCATGGCTCCAGTGCCATGACGTTTGCGGATGCGGGCGACTGCACGTGATATGTCCGAGTCCAATTCCAAAACAACCAGTATTTGCCTCTGTAAGAATGATTTATACGTCTAGTCAATAAGGGGTATCAGATAGAAAGATTGGATGCTCGGGCTAAACAATCCCAATAGGTTTAGGCTTCCATGTGCCTCTGAACTGTGACCACCCAAAGTCATCCTCCTCATCAGCTTCACCAGTGTTGGGCTCTGTATCTTTCATCGTCGTATCAGCGGTGCCAGGCTTTGGCGACTTCTTATCCTCCTCAGAATCTCGTAGCCTCTGCGTCAGCTCTGTGCACTTCAAAAAGGCTTGATTGCCTGGCAGACTGCCTTTGACCTCTTGGACTGTCTTGAGAACACGCTCTGGAGGCCATCGCTCAAACTCTTGGAACAGAGCCGCCAACTTCGATTCATCTCCCTCACTGAGATACCGTAGTACTGCCTTGCGACACGCGTCGCTATTGTCCTCGCCCAGCTGCTTCCAGTAATAATCCCAAATCCACAATAAGGCCTTCTTAGCTGCCGTGCGCAGCTTTGCCAGTGAGGGCAACTGTTCGTGCGTTGACTGATGGCGAAGCTCAACAAATGTAGCGGGTAATCCAATGGTCTTTGCAATAGAGTACATGCTCTGTTTGCGCTGTTTGTCCTGATGGCCATCAAGAAGACCAGTAACGAACCTTATGATCCATCAGCTCTGTCGCACAGCAACGGGTCTCGACTGGCATAACTTACCTGCTAAAGGCAGCTGAATATGCTGCTCTGATTGCATACGCTGACGAAGCTGCATTTTCTCCAGCGGCTGCCTCTTTATCACTCAGCATGGCAGCCATCAACAGTGCTGTTGACTCTACCATGTGAGGACAGTTTCCTCGCTGCATCCACATCGACACACGCGCAACCGCTTTGTGCTGCCTCTTCTGTGTTTCCTGATCGTCCAAAATCTGTTGATTTTCACTATTTACGCTGCCTTCAGAATGGCTGGAACGTCCTTTTGCCTCTGTGGCGTTGGTGTCGATGCCTGTGTACATCTGCTCGCGAACGAGCAAGAGTTCGTAACGGTCGCGCCATGGTGTGAAGACGTATTGTACCATTTTTTATTTTTATTTTATTTTATTTTAATGAAAAAATCTTTCTCTGGGGATTCGATAGCAAGCAGCATCTACTCGCTTGTTCGGGGAAAACGGTAGTGCGTAGATTTTTTTTTCTTCCCTCTTTTTTTTTAGTGTCGTCGTGCACTGAGTGTAAAATATTGTTAGCAGTGTCAAATGATGGATATCTATCGATTGAACAAGGTGTAATGTGCTTGCCAACAGTATCACGCTTCAATTCTCTATGTATTGTTCTACAACCTACGATATCTCAAGGGGTTTTCAGTATTATAATCATGATTTTCTTTCAGTTCCTTATTTCCCCCCAAGACCTAGGTGTTTGAACGCTAACGTGTTGATAAACATTTTAATGCATACAAAGCACAATCCTCAATGCCTGAGGCTGGTGCGGTACAGGGTATCCAATTAAAGTAGGGGAACTCAGAATGCCTGATCTCGAAAACTTTCCTTATAGTAGGCATTCAATAAATGATGTCTTAAGAGTATGCCTACTAGATTACAGATGCTTTCATGATGCAGTTGTATTTTCGGATGGTATAGGTCGAGAATGGAAGTTTGGTGAGAGCGTATAGCGCCCTGGCAATCAGCATGGTATACATCTAGCGGCTACCGTTACCATCCCACCTCAGAAAAGGGCCTACCTCCCTCTGGGTCTGAGGCAGGTTGAGCAATTTTCAGGTAATGAGGTGGAGCAGAGCTCCTGGTCGAGTCTCGTCTGGAACATGCTAGTCATATCCCTAGAACGCATAAATAATTATATATCTTGCTTTCTCTGCTGTGGCCTTGGGTCGTATGACTACCAGCTATATCTACGGAGCTTCTGAACCGCACAGAGTAGGTGGTAAGAAGTTGCTGAGGCCAACATTTCTATTGCTGAACTGGATGAAGTTGCCGATTAATCACACAGCGGAGGAAGCCACTATTGATGATCCAGCCACAACCGTCCCTGAACAAGTACGTAATGCCGTAAAAAAGAAAATCGAAAGAGGGGGCCGTGCACATGCCACGCAGGGCTGGCTCAGAGTGGGGAGGGGCGGGGGACGTCGAATCTGGGACTTGACCAATTGAAGATGCTGAACCAAGTACGGAAGCACGGACCTTTGATATGCCACATGTTGGACAGGGTTTAGCACAGCTAATCAACGTTGGAAGGAGACGCGGCTCTTTTTGGGTCCACCTCATACCGCCTCTTGTTGCCAAAGCTATCTCCAACGATGCAGTGGTGAGTGATTGATTGTGCTGTTGAATAATAGGTCATGCCGTGACACATTGTTAAATCGCTTTATTCTCTCTCTCAATATAATATATTGGTTTTGTATTTCTTCGTTGGATAACTATTGGGTGGCTGCCTGAGCCTTGGTTGTATCTCCTAGTTTCGTGCTCTCTGCACGGGGTATCCATAGCCAGACTCTATATATGCAGTAAATTCAAACGCTTACATCCATATTCCTTATCCTGAGATCCAGGTACACCGACCTTATCACCCTGCATTTCTCCATGTCCCGAAGAAGCAAAAGCTGGCTTTTCCTGCCTACCATTGAACACCATAGTGATACAAAAATCCATGTCATTATTCATGTATGCCGTTACAAAATTCGAGATGCAGCGGGTTCACTGCTCGTCGTCTTCATCCTCGTCTTCGTCGTCATCGTCATCCTCTTCGTCAGATTTGGGGGGTTCCCATGTCTCTTCGAGCTTCAGGCCCTTGCCTTGAGGTTCATGGGTCATGAATGATGACCCAAGTAAAGATGATACAGTAGATCGATAGTTGTTGAGCTGAGGATCCTCATTGTACTTCTCCGGGGTGTCGTAAAGCCCCATTCCAACTAGAATCTCACCGTCTTCTTCCGCGGCATCTTCAAGAGCCTGGTAGTGAGGATCCTCTGATACTGCAGGTTGAGACAATTGGGTTTGTGGGAGGGTCTCAGGGGTGGGGGGTGTTGTGGAGCCAATGCCGTGCATGATGAAGGTATTCCAGTCCCATCCATTGCTATCAGTGACCTCGGCGGGTGCAGAAATGACAGGCAGTTGACAACCCGGCAAGACCATAGAAGCAGCAGGGGAGTGGTGCGACATGTTCGTTCCGTGGTAAGGATTGTAGGTCATGTTGTTGGTAGATTGATATGGGAGAGGCAAATGGGAGAATGCCAGTGGTGATGTACCGCATGAGGTCGAACCCATCATTGGAGAATAATGAGCATAGTTGCCGTGCAAGTCTTGGTGGTCGGCAGGCAAGCGGCTTGTGGTCAAGGCATACGCGGGCTGTTGCGTCTGAACGTAGGGTTGTTGGCCATATGAACCTGGATGCCAACTCACAGGACGCGATGATCGTGGGGCGGGTTGCTGCGACTCAACGTCGCAAAACGTTGATAGCTGTTCCATGATCTGCTGTTGTCGACGTTGCGAGTTGCCATCATTCACAAGAGTCTTGCGGCGAGCCATGAAACCAGAGGAGCGAGGGCTGTTGTTGGCGCTTGAAGGCTTGGCCACTCTCATAGTACCTCCAGATCGTTGTCCACTGGACCCTCGTGAGAACCTCCTTGAAGCCTGCGAGCATGCAATTTGTTGTGTGTGGTCGTCCAACATTGTGTCGTAAGGATATGTGATGGGCAAGGAGCCTGCTGGCTGCACACCTAAGAGTGGGTGCATCATCTTGAAGTATATCAAGCGAGTAATATGATGTGGAAAGTTGAAATGTATCCAGACAAAGTTGCCAAAGTGACAGCTGATGTCAAAGTAGTTATCGTGCTCAATATTAATTAATTGTTGAAGTGAAAGTGATGAAGTGAGATTTCAAGAACTGAGAAGGGCTCAGCTTGAATATGTATCGTGAAATGGTGGTACCGGCTCCAAAGGGGTTCGAGGGGGTTAACGAAACATGGGGCAATCGATGGCTTGAAAGATAAATCGAGTCTAGCAGCTTTGAACAAGATCACCTCTCTAAGGATCTAAGTGTGGGCCAGGAGGGACCAAGCAATAAAGAAGCATGGGCGACATGATGGCTGTAAACCGTAGAATTTAGAACAACCATCAAATCAGAACCTCGCCCATGGGGCACTTGGCTAGGCTCCTCATCACATTTGACCATCACTTCACGTTCCTGTGCTAGGATTATCAATTTCTAGCATGGCAGCTGGGGTGGTGGGCTGCGTCATACGGGCCGGCAGGGGGTGTGTCAACGGGCGGAGCCAGCAAGCAGTGAGAAAGGCGGGCGGGAAGTAGTGCCAGAGCGAGAACCAGGCTGCTGCTCTGGGGATTGAGACGACGTCTGCGGCATGGAGTCAAGGGTTTTCTCATGTGAGGGTGTGTCGAATGGGACAGTAGGATCAGTGCGGTTCACGCCGATTTGGTAGGCATAAGCTAAGTTTGGCGTGGTACCGTGGTACCGACAAGGCAAACAAGGAGGAAACAGGTAGTGATGGTGATGGGGCCTCCCGGCGCTATGATTGCGTTGCAGACCCATGAGAGCGGCGTCTCTAAAGAAGTGGACATCCTTGGGTCGCCTGGACTCAAGGCGAGCTAGGCAAGTCACCCCTGCCGCTAGGGATGCAGCTCGCATGGAGTAGTGGGGAAAAAGAAGGGATGGAGAAGAATTTGGCCCACGGGCTGGAGTCGTAATAAAACACAAAGCGCAAGGTAGTCAGCCAGTCTGGCCGCAGCATCCGCTTGAGACTCACCAAGCAGCAGGGGGTAGGATGCTGCTGAAGGGGTGCACCAAGCGCTGCACTAGCCGGCGCCACAATGCATGCATTTTTGGGGCCTGAGATGGGCTGCGACTAGAGGAAGCGCCGCGCCGAGGCCAAAGGATGGGACATTTCCCTACTGGTGAAAGTGCCACCCCGGAAGGGTCTTGAATCTCATCCAAGCGGGATGTGCATCACTGCTTTCGTGGTTTGGCATGCTTCGGCCAGTTACTACAGACACCCCTGCTGTAGCACATGTAATTCCCATTTCTCGGCTCCACGTCTGAGTTGTTGCGACACGCAAAAAGGGTGAGATGCGAGAAGGGCGTTCTCCTAGGAGAAACAATCATATCTGATCGACAGGTGCTTGATGATGTTTGCAATGGGTTTGAGATCCGCCTATCGTCACCGCCGAGGGAGGACATCGGTAATAACGGCTTGTTGTACCCGCGTCTTCGTACATGCTCTTGCGTATCATGATCCGTTTATTCTTGGGACTATTGAACGCTTGCTTGTCCGTTGACAAACAGTATTATTGGCGGTTTCCTGAGGATGGACGAAATAACGTGCTGGTCACCGTGATAAAACGCTCTGTGCAAGACTTCAACGAATGGGTGGATAGCTTGATGCACCGAGTGCCTGCCCCGAGGCCTTGAAAGGCTATCACCGTGAAAGTTTAATCAACAAGACGATGTATTGGCAAGGGCTTAATAGCGCAGCCTAACTCCATCAAAGTCCCATCGCAGGCGCTTGGTGTTGCGCTGTCTAGGTAGGCTGTATAATAGCTCCAATGTCTCTGAGAACCCCGAACGTACCATTTCAGAGATTAAGATGTGGGACCACACTCGCACTCTAGTACATGTACCTAAGAGTCGGAATGGTGCTTCTCCTGTGCGGGTACCCGGCGTTGCATTATGCACCTGGTACTCCGACTGTGCAGGAGAGCCAGGTAAGTCACCTTGCTGGGCACCACTGTGAGTGCTTTTCTGGGCGTGTGATAGACTAGGTGAGGAAGCTAGACATCCTATGGTGGGCGATGTGTCTACTGTTGCCGTTGGCGGAAATTCTTGGTGGCAAGAATACCAATACACCAGGGACGAGAGCTCAGTGAACGCAGGTAGTTGCCGTCTTGCAATTCACCTCCGCAAGACCAGGCACTGGTAACGGGCAATGCGGGTTGGGCTACATGGAGTGAGACCTCAGACAAAGACTAAGGTGTTAGCAGACATATCATTTAGACTAGGTCGCCAGAGAGGTATTGTTGAGGAGGGAACGCCAGAGAGCCAGATCAAGGAGACATTGACTCAAAAGTTCGAACAAGTTGGTGCAAGGCCGCCTGACTCTTCAGGCATGTACCACCCAACCAGCCTACGGAGTACAACTGAGGTAATTACCTTGGTTGCTTGGATCGGTATCTCAGGTAAGGCTAGGGAGGTAGGCACGTTCCAGCAACGCCCGACGGCCTGAGCGCTAGCATCCATCGATTGCCCAGCTGCCCAGTCACAGATGTGGAGGTCCCTAGGGCGGTAAAAATACATGAGACTGGCCTACACCAAAATCCTTCGATCTACCACCAACCCAGTCTCGTGTTTTCTTTCACCCTAGGCTAGACTTAAAGCGCAAGTCGTCCTGCTCCGCCTGAATAGGTAGAGGACGGCTGATGCTTGATCTCTCCTCTCCCTGTTTTAAGTTATTAATGGCAAGTGCGGTGCCAGTCATCTATCCATCTGCAAGCCCCAAAGGTCATCAGTTGGCGGTATCATCCAAGCGCTGAATCAAGTTTCATCATGTACTTTCATCCACTCAGGGGCTGTGGAAACAACGACACTTTCCAACCTTGGTAAACATTGGGAGGCCAGCCCGTGCCCCAGAATCCAGTCTGTCTGCAGTACTACTTCACAGCTCCCTGTGCTACGCCAGCGCCAATGCCAACACCAGCATGATTTAGATACTGGCGGCTTTTTGGGCAAGTGGTTTGGTTTCTCTTCCTGGATCAGTGGATCTTATGTATGCTCCAACATGGTCTGCCACGTCGTCTACAATATGTACCAGCGATGCATTTCGAAACACGAAACACGAGCAAGTAACCTTACTGTACCTATCGACACGTGCTAGGTATGGAAGGTCTGATCTGATCTATCAAGTGCCTATCTCAGGGATCAAGAAGACTTAACATCACAGTGTCTAAAAACAATCAGCCAACGCCCCTCGATCATAATAAAGGCAATCATGTTCTGTTCCTAGGTATCATCTATGTATTAGCACATAACTATGCAACCCTCATGAAAGACGCAGCATTGGCTACACACTGGCGGTCTCGGCTTTTACTCCTTCTCTGTCACTTCCATTGTCTCATCTCATTGCCCCTCTCTATGGGGGATATGCACGGCTCACCGCAGTCCACCAGAAGTATTTTGCTCCGTAGGTTGCTAGGGATTCTCTGTTTACGAGATTATCCCCACCCTCAGAGTTCCATTGCGCTGACCATGACCACCAAATCAAGTGCCTGTGGAGCAGGTATACCCCTCTCCTCTTTTATTAGTCCTCGCCTACTCGCCTTCTGAAGCTTGCATCTCTCCCTCGAAAGATCTAGGCGTGTTGACTAGCCCCCTCTGGAAGGATCCAATTGTCGAAGGGATCAGCAGCCTGGGCCATGAGTTGGTGAGCCGTGAGTTAGGCCTTGTTGTTTCTGAATTGCCCTGATCGCTCACTGAATCAGTCACCAAACAAGGGCTGCAACTGTGCGCCACCCCGAAGTGTCATCGTGCAGGATGAAAGCGTGCCGCCTCGATATATCTTTTAACTTCGCTTTTTATTTTATTTAAATTTTAACCTCAGGTTACCCTGGCTGCCTGGCTTAATCTCCCAATGAGCCTACTGTACGAGACTCGGGTGTGTGGTCAGAACCCAACGAGTCTATCACCGGTGCCTATGATTGCGTTGTTTAGGTAGTGTACGAGTCGATACATCTTGCGTGTAAATTACAGCCGTTCTCCATAGCAGGAGAGCGCGTCGGCATCTTGGCAAACAATTGCGGTCAGATATATCCATACTTCACACAAAAGATACCGAAAATGGCCAACAAACCCGGAGTTTATGAACTTCAAAGGATACTTTTACCGGTATTTGCTGAAGGTTGCAATATATTTGCAGTAAATCTCGATGGCAGTTTGGATTTTTTATTCAGACAGGGCTTGTCAAAATATGAAGATTTGCAATATTTTGGATTAGCTGCTGAGCCAATTTTTTTTTTTTTTTTTTTTTTGCTTCAGATGCCCTCGATCAATATGGGATTGGAGGGTCTATCCATCGCGTAAGCGTTGACTTTTCTGCTGGCAGCCTGGGCATACGCTAGGGAATTCAGGTAATTGCCGTTCTTCTATTTCGTGGGCTTATCGAGGCTTGGAGGTTTCAAGCTGGCTGGTAGCTGGGTTGGGTTCTCTTGTGGGTCACATGTACAGGGAGAGGAAAGGATTTGAAGGATGTCTGTGTCTTGTCCTCGCGTATCACACTCTTTGGGCTGGATCAAGCATTGATTGTCCTGCCCAGGCGTTTTATCTCACTCGGAACATCAGATAGCCACTAGCTTTCTACGTGCATACGCGGAACACTGTCCCACAAGACATTGGTGCTGATCATCAACCTACTCATCGAACTTCTCCTTACGGTTCGTGGGTTACCTGAGTCACGGAAGCGCAGCCACCACCATGTGAGAGTCCTCTAATACGGTACAGTACATACTTTTGCATAAACTATCCCATCCCAGCACAGCGCTGTAACACCTGACCTTGGACAGTCTGGCCCTGGCAGAGCACCACACCATTCTTCTCAAAACCATGCCAGCATGCCTCGTCGGCGGGTGAATCCTGGCCACCTGGATCGCATTTGCTATCGTGGCTGACGAGGACGATTTCACAACACTGTATGCGTCATCCAAATGCCCTCCATGCAACAAACGAATGGCGGTCGACAGCTAACTAACCATCATAACACGCCCTCGATTGGTCACCCTTTCTTGGAAAACGGGGGTTATAACTGTAAGTTCCTAAAACAACTTTTCAACGTGAGACGAATGATTCAGTATCCTTAACATAATGCTAGGTCATGGTTGCTTGCATGTCTTCACTGGTTCAGAATCCCTTCATTGCATTGAGAAAGCACTCATTACAGATTCATCCAGTCATTGTGAAGGATAACTGAAATCGTACTCCGTACTAACTCTAGAGATCTGGCTGTAGCCGTCCAATCAATCACCAGATGTGCTGCTCAGATGGATGGGGCCCAAAAAATGTGCCCTGCTCGGCCTCAAATCAAAGATCCTGCATCTGACCCATAATGTACTACGAGAGGCTGAAATTTTAATTTTCTTTGTTTGACTTTACCTCGCTACCATCGTACTAGGCACACATCTCCAGGCCCGAATTCACCCCTTCCATCAAATCTGTACCAGTGGATCCCCTTTCATAGCCGAGTAGCTAATTCGGTAGCCCGAACGCTAACTGTCCTTGCGATCAGCAATGGATTCGATGTCAGACAAGACTCACTGGTCTACCTACCTGCAAGAAAGCGAGCCCCTCGACACAATGCATTTGCAGTAGCATACGTATTCGGGTCAGGCGTCGTTCGATCAGAAGATATTTGTTGCCATAAGAATTTGAGTCTCCTTGAGCACGCGCTCCTGACAGCTGTAGGAAACGTGCTAGCTTTATTTCAGTTACCCAACTCCTCATGCTGAGTGGGCTATTGTCACGGGACACAGGCTCCAAAACAGGCCATCGAATAGATACGAGCAACGAGTGGCTTGCATCGCCGAAGCTCTCGGGTTTGATCAAAGTTGTCTGTGGCTTTCGAATCCACGCGATCTCGTTTACAGGACGTGCTGTCATTGAGAGCTGGCAACCCACGCCTGCCACACTATGCCAACTCAAAACAGATTGTGGATGCTTGAAAAAAGAAAGAGGAAAAAAAAGGCAAGGGTGTGCAAGTGGGGATTCAAGCCCGTTCATCAGGGATTGCTTAGGATGACACCTGGGTATCGCCAAGGAAGCGAAAAAGAATAATTCGCCAGAGCCACGGTTCAGTTGCCGAAGATCAGCATGCTTGGTCTGGCCTTACTCTCTCTTTGCTATGTAACATTCAACTGGATGCTTGCATGCTTACAACAGTACAGTCCTCACGCACTGGGGACCAACATTTCGGAAACGAATACCTTGCATGAGAGCATGTGAACATGTGCTCATAAGACCACGCAATCCATCAAAATGTTCTACGCTTCAGCATCCCTCAGACTAAACTGGCGTCAATCATTGTCAACAGTCATTGAAGGATGGTTCCAATATTATGATCAGACCCTGGCACTGGGATGCGCCGCCCTTACGCTAGACTATAAGCATGCCCTTGGGGCCACTTTTGAAAACCGCTGCCATGGGTCTACCACAAACAACATGAATGGAGAGCGGAGAGTCTGTGGCTAGAAACGACCAGCCCCTGCGCAAAAGTCTGACCTTTTTGGTATCATCTGTACATCCATCCAGTTGGTGCCGGGGCAAATACTGCGCTTCCAAGGGCCAATTTCGTGCCCGGCGAACGAATGAAGGCCGTGGGCTTGGTTGACTCAAGAGGATTAAAGAAGCTCGAGCCCTTGCATTCAATAAGAAACCTGCAACATACCGCTGCGCCTTGGTCTCTCGACCCCATGGTCCCCATCCATGCATGCCATGTAAGTCAGCTGCCAGCAGGATTCGCCTGGGAGAGAGCCATAAACAGCCCGCCTCGGTTGCCTTGACTGAGCACCATCTCACACAGCATTAGTCCCCGGCGGCATGCATGCGAGTTTGTGATCATGCAGGTGTCTTTGTTGAGATGGGGGCAGAGTGATTGATTAATTACCCTAATTGTCTTATTATGACTCGTTGCTCTAACGTTGTTTCGTTGCTGTATAACGTCAGCAACGAATTGTTTGGAACCCTGTGAAGCCCATATGCGACCCCAAGCGAATGTCCAGCGTCTCAGACCTTTGACGCAGGCCGTGACGAGGAAGCAATATACGTACAACAACCGTCATCCAGTCACTCATAACGGTCCAAATGCAAATATGGTGGAGCTCTGCGGAGGTCGACCGGCGACCGGAAGGGATATGGCTCACGTTACGCCGTAAGTCACGGCAATGAGTCTCAAGTTGGCCGGACCTGGTATTGGATCTTGTGGGTAGCTTGGCGGTGCAACCTTGGATAGCCATGGTACCGAGAATGCATGAACAAGCCTGTTACTTATTTGGGTGTATTTTACTACTGCAATTCGGGCGTCTTGATTGGATACTCAGAGAGACCAGCATCAGGCAGCCTTCAGGACTCTTCAATCCTGTGTGTATCGACATGACCACCACCATATAACCATGCCAGCCATGTTACCAATAGAGCACCACCACTTTCTCTTGAATACATGGCTTCTCAGCCTCTCAGTTCTACAATTAAGCAAAGCGAGAGCCGGTGGTTTGTTCAGGAAGCTTGGGATAATGTTCCCTTAGATACTCAGGAATAGACAAGAAGCACTCTCAAAAGGTCCCATTGATTGGACTTCATGGACGATCACAGATGAAAAGCAATTCAGTATTTTTTCAACATAACATTACTGTTCGCCTGAGACTCGAAAAGATCTCCAGTCCCTAACACGGCCTGGCATTCTCCCAAAACATGTACATGCTTGTCTATAACGCCTGCGGTGTAGTGCCAGTGTCTAACTATGGAGCCCGGAAGCCGGGGGCGTCTCCAGCTGCCGCCCGCTCCTCCGTCCGAGAACTCCATACCGATCGGGGATGTTCATGGCGGGCCAGAGCAGAGTTCAGCCAGACCAACGGAAAGGTGTAAAGCCCTCTCTGACCGTCAAGTCCGCATCACTCGGGCTTATTCGGGCAACACCCCCTACAGCTAATACGACACCGCTCAATTGCCCATTACGGCTATGACTAGGCATATGTGGGGGCCTATGAGATTGGATACACCCTCCACCGCGAGAAGGCTCACATCCAAAGTTCACCCCTTGTCTAGTGCCAGCAGAGGGTTTCCGGCTTCTGCAGGGTTTTGAGACATGCTCGAAGCGGGCCGGCGTCATTCGCAAGACAAGCACTCACAGTCTCACAGTCATTCACTCGATTGTCTCAATGAGGTCTGATGGATCTGAAGCTTTTGTCATGCCGCCGTATCCTATTTGATAGCCCAGCCCTTGACTTTGACGAGAGCCAGCCAACAAGCAACATGCCAGCTGCATATACGTACCTCCACCTTGCATATAGGCTTGTTGATCAATCATCGACATCCTCCATATTGACTTCAATTTCTTGTACCTATGGTGCATCCTCCGATCTTGACCGGCTGTATCTGATGTCTGTTATCGTCATCGAGGCAGTGGCTTATATACATAGTACTTTTATTATTATTATATAGATTGGTTATTCTTTTCTCCTCACACCCGTATCGTTGTTCTCAGTTCTAACTCCTTGTCGAAAACATGCCTCAACAACAACAATGGTACATACTTCCAGTGTGGAGTGTTGTAGGTCTGGTGCTGTAATTAGAATGGCTCCTAATCTCGAAGCATTGTTGACCACGGGCACATTAGGCTTGTCCCTGACTTGCTCCTGTTTCTTTTCATCCTGTTTTGTCATGTCTTCCCGTCTCATCTGACACGTCTCACGCCTTGTCCCTGTCCCTGAACAACTACGGCAAATCGTCTTGCGCCTTTGTCTCGGGGCTTTTGGGTCCTTAGACTCTGCACCGCATGACGACGCTGTCGAGCGGCTCGCTTGCCCTTTAGAATCCTCCCTAATGCATACTATGTAAGCATTAGCTGCAGACGGACTGTTGGCCGCCGCCCTGGCTCTGGGACCTTAGTCTGTGCTGCCACCATGCCCCGGGGCGTGCAAATTCTCTCGAGACCCCTCACTCACTGAGGATGCGAAAATAAATAGTCGAGAAGTCTCCTAAACTAGTCTAGAATCATTCTAAACCTGTTTGAGTATTTATGTCACTTAGGATTAAGCTCTAAAGTTTTCCTGCATCCGACGACTAGCCACCCACATTAGCCATCTATCGGTTTCGCTCACCCGTCTCAACAAAGCTTGTGAATTAAATGTCCCTTGTGAATATGATTCTCTAGAATCGATTCTTGAACATAGGCTTGAGCCTGCAACAATCATTACACCACTTGTATGGTTCTTTATGACGTACGTCAGATCTATTACCACTGTTGATGGACCAGCTGGCAAATAGATAACTCAGGGAGGTTCACTCCTGTCTTGTTCTTGCACCATCTAGACAGTTTCTTCACACGATCACCAAGACTAACGACGTGCTTCTAGACTAATCGTGGTCTCCATGCAGTAGCCCCGGCGCATCCGTGTGGTTCAAAGGTTGTGTCTTGCAGGCAGAGCAGCATCATCCTGGCCCTTCCTTGACTAGCCAAGGACAACAAGACACCTCCTCATCCACTTACATCACATCAACACGCAGCAGAGAGACGGGACAGGTCCAAGTTGATACCTGCGCCTCCATACCTTACTAACCAATATGTGCCCTCACCAATAGCGGGAGTTCGTACGGTTGAAGATCAAAAGCAACCCATTGTTTCTATTCCCCGTTTTCACCGCCTTTCTCCCCTGTTTCTATCCCCCTTCCACTTCTCTCCTCCACTATCTGTCCCTTCCGGTCCTAGGCTCACCCGTCTCTCTTCTTCCTACCTAATCTCTCATCACCCGAATTCAGCCAGTGTAAGCTATAGGCGACTCATGGTTCGCCGAGCTACTTAACTGTTTCTTGCCATTTCTTTCTCCGACCGTGAACGGTTTAGTATTGTTTCCCCCCCCTTGATATTCCGGCATCTGATCCTTGCACCGAAAGTCTGCCTCAAGAGCTGAAGGTGTGGATTTGTAGTCAAGCAATCATAGTATTATCGGGACAAGACCGTCAGGCAGTCATGCCTATGGCTACCCGTAATCAGGTACTCATTCAACCGCCTCCAATCTCCGTTCCAACCATGTCTCTTCCGAGTCCGTCGAACCCCTCCCGCTGCACTTTGAGTGTAGCCAGTCGAACAGCGAAACCCAGCTTCTTCCCCATGTTCCAGTCGTCAGGGTGACAGATCAATCCGTACAGCATTCCGGCTATGAAAGTGTCCCCCGCTCCCACGGCACTATATCTCGAACAGTGGTCAGGTCCTGCAGTTTTACGAGGTTTGTACTAGGTTTGTTGCTGCGTGAGGTATTGTCAGGGCGGGGCAACTCACTCTATCACGGAAATGTCTCGCACTGATTTATCCAGGGCAGGGCAGTGAAGACTCTCGCCTGTCGATCGAGACAGCCCGGCTGCTCCATCTTCACCCCACGTACACAGTGCCAGTGACCTATGCAGCTACTTGTTAGCAAGGGCCATAGAGTCAAAGCAGAAGCATGATATCTTTCCATGAAACGTACGCCTTTTGATGCCCTTCGGCTCTTAGGCATTGTTCCGGAGTTTTGTGTCCTCGACTCTAGCCCCCTCGTTAGGTCACAGCAGTTGTAACGGCCGATATCTATGAGTCCACTCTCACCTCAGCCCAACTTCGCGAATAGAAGACAACATCCGCTTCTGCCGCCAGCTCAGGGAGGCCCTCCCTACCAGGTTTCTCAATTTCGACACTGATTGTCGCTTTTGGTAGTACCTTACGCAGGAGACGGATACAGCTTTGGATGGTATCCGGGATTCGGCCCTGTTGTTCCATTATCAGCCTAGAGTTACCGGGCGGAGGATACCACGTCTGCATCCTACCTCAAAGTGCCACCATGTCTCCTGGTCCGGGTTGAAGCCTCGCGCGATGCTGCCAAACTCGTCTTCGGTCATCTCTAACAAGTCATTGTAGTTGACAAGCGTGCGACTACCTGATGCCTCGCTACGGATAATGTAACTGCTTGCTGCCTCTGTACTCTCCTCGCGAAAAACGCAGTGGTTGAAGCCAATCCTCGACTGCGCACCGAACGACGATATAACACGCTGTGTTGCGGACGAGGCAGCGGCGGGAAGGGGTGATACCAGATGCAGCTTGAGGGTGTCGTGCTCGGAGAGCAATTGTTCCAAGACCTGAAGAGAGTTGGGACAGTTGCCTCCACGTCGGATGTTGATACTGGTGGCACGTAGCTTAGAGTCCTCGGATGGGAAGAAGGGAACACTGGGGGTGAGTTAGTAAATGTCATGTGTACGCAGTAGAGGTGACGTTCGTGAGGATCGTATCCAGGTAACAAGCGCCAACGGCAATGAGATGCTTCATGATGTCCAGAGTCGTGCTAGATGCAATATGAACTGGTAAAGCAGTCTGACCACTTAACATGCGTCAGCTTACACGTGAGGCTGATTATATCACTTAACGCTGGCGTTGAGTTGTATATCCCTTTGTTAGTGCTGGTGATGTAAGTAAGGACAAACTTCTAACATAGGGGAGGGGTCCGCCCTGGCATAGGCAAGAAGACTTAAGATCTCAATCCTAAGTGATAAAAATATTTAGGTAATTTAGCCTAAGCTTAGGGGAGTCTTTACTGAGTTTATTTTAGCACCCTCTTCTAAAGTCTCAAGTTTTCTTGCTCCCTGAGGCTGCCGCATCCTTCGAAGGTTATCAAACTCCTAACGTTAAGACAATATGCTAAAATTGACTGGTCTAAAGACCTACTGAGATACACTGACATTGCCTAATCATTTTCATCAAGCACGTTTTAAAAACCACTCTCCTCAAACCTCAAACCTCACCAATTCCTTTTGGCACTCTCAAGTCATGTACTACACCTTTCACATATCATCGACTTTCACATCATCAATACATCTATCATTTGCCAATAATCTCCTGTAACCACTAACTGAACTTCTCCAAGCATATGTGCCATTATGTTTGGCGGACTGGTCTCAGTATATCCTGATGCGAGCCCATCGTTTGACCACGATCTTCAGGCAGGGGCTCATTCCAGAGTAGACGGATATACGACAGACTTCAATACAAACTGCTTTTCTGCGGGTGTGTTGGATGATATAGGTACTTCCTTGGCTGCTTCTTACTTCAAAATAGGTACTATTCTGGGTAGAATATTAACTACTACTAAAGCAAGGCTAAGATAACATGCGTAATGGTTAATTCTGATCCATCTGATCGTCCTGGTACTTCAATAAACCCTGACCCTATCATGCATGCGATATTTGTACACAACATAAGGCGCTATTTCAATCAGTGCCATTTCTTTTCAATACATAGCCTCTATTATGCATGCATCGAGGCGTTGAAAACAACATCTCCCACTCTCTAGTTAGCATAATCAATAGCCAGGACTATAATGCTATCTAGCATTGCAGCTTTAACCATCCAGTCGAGTACCGAGATTTCTAACCACCAGCCAGGGGCCTTTATTGCCAACTGTTTCTTGTTGGCAGAACATTGACTACAAAGCGAAGTAGACCATTATCTACTGAGAGAACCGGATCATGTTGATCAACGAGAAACTGCACGAAGTATGGGAAGCAGACAAGCCCCCAGCCTTTCAAGACCGCTCTGACATGTATAGAAATCCATTTCCACCATGTTCAGTATACAGACTACTACCTACCGAGAAAGTAGGAGCTCTGGTAACCAAAATACCACAGAGTTATAGGATATCTTCCATGCTAGCCATGCAATGAACAGTCCCAACAGTACCATTCTTCGTAGGAGAACACTCAATACTGGTTACATAGCTATCAATTCTGTAAGTTTCTCCTTTAGCAATTCTCTCCATAATATACAATCCGTATTTCACGGTGCTTAAATCAACATCATCTGAAGAAATAAATTAACTTTTGTTATAGACCTTTTTCCTTTTAAGACCACCTATATAAACATCACTAACCACAAAAAAACAATTATTTATCAAACAAATTTTAATACTTTAGCTCACATATGTCTTTCTAGTTATGAAATATGACCATATATCTAACCCTGTTGCTTCCTTGACCGACAAATCAGCAACAACAAATCTCAAGGCTTTAAGCCGCATACGTTTTCGGGCATCAGGACATTTTTGTATGAGGCATTGAAAGCTTTATACTCCTTTGTTTTTTCTGTGAAGGAGATTGTTGAGGTTAAATCAGGCCGGTAGAGAGAAGGTTTCCAAGCCTAAAATGTTATTAATGTAAGTTCTTGTTCCATTTGTGGACAACGACCATCTTCGTTGCTGACACTGCAAGATAATAAAATCGACTGGACTGATCCAGCTGTTGAGCCTCCAGTGCGCAAGGTCTTATTCCCGTAAACTCGGGTAGAGAGCAAGTTACGTGTAATTAGATATCATCATTTCCCTATTTAATTAACCGTATGCAAGCTTCTCAACACACCTAAGGGATTCGAGTTGGGGAAGATTAAACGGGTTTCACGTGCTGCCCGATTGTATTGCTCTATTAATTGCCGATATTATTTGCACAGATTCGCCAGGGATGCGTGATTGGCCTGTCGAGTGCATCGATCGAAGTGTCTCCTTAACAAAGTCAGGCTTAAGCATCCCACCAGCGCTACGGAAGCTGCGGGTGCCATCCGGCGGGGATAAGAACGGCTTTGATGCTAGAACAGCGAGGGAGCCACAGTGTACCGTGGAATGTGGTTAGTGATAGGTCAGCCTAGACCGATCTTATCTACTTGTGTGCAAGGCTCAGGTAATAACCAAATCATAATTGTAGCCTTGTTTAAGATCACATCTTGATAAAGAAGTTATTGCCTGAATGTTGACGATTTATAGACAGACATCTAAGGTTAGAGATTACATTAACTTAATCGCCAGATCAAATAAGAAACACGACGTCATTCTCGCCACGAATAGGAACTCAACGGGCACCTCCGAGTATTGTAACCATCACTTATGCAAAGAGCTCTTTGGGGCGGACCAAGAAAACATTAGGCCTTGACATAGGATGTTAAAATAAACCCATTAAATAGCCCTCCTAAGCTTAAGCCTACCTACCTGAATCTTTTTTGTCACTCAGGATCGAGGTCCCAAGTTTTCCTGCCCACCGAGCAGGCTGCAGCAGCCCATGCATCCTGCCATTGCCTTGAGTGGCCGGAGTCGTATCAAGTACTGTAACAGATACCAAGAAAGAGGCGGCGGTGGCACGTCAGAAAACAGGATTCGCCAACATATGGGTCAGAAAGCTGGAGTAGCGGAGACTTTGCTCCGTCAAAATGGGCCACGAGGGGAGAGATCTCGATGGAGCACACAGCAGATGGTGAGGGACACCAATGAGTGCCACAAAGCAGAACTGCAGGCGTCAGGCGTAATTGTGTTTTGCCCGCCGTAGACGGAGTCGGTCACAAGCAAGCAAGTCGAAGAATAAAATGCCCGATTTGGGGAAGCACAAAATAGTGAGTGCAGTGTGAGGTAACTTGCCCGGTGTAATTGAAATGTTCGTCCAAATAACGTCATTGTATGGTAGCTCTGGCCACGTCACCGCCACACTCAATGCTACCCCGCTATGTGGCGGCGCGGTTAAGCCTGGAAGCGGGGCAGATCTGGCCCATCGTGTTACACGATACGACGGGAAGTGGGTCCGCTTCTCAAAGAAGAAATACCTTCAAAGAGCTCTGATATGACATCAAACTCTAGAGTCTTTGTAAACAGAGGAGAATTTTGAGCTGCAAGGGACCGAGGTAGATCATATGTGATTGCCTAGGTATCTCACGTAGAAATCATACCATACACAGGGCACAATCCTTGAGCTCCCAACCGGTATCCCGCGACGCGCATAACGCGTACGTACAGGTCAGTTTCCTCTTCTACCCCCACCAAACAAAAACAAGTCCCAGATCCTTTCATCGAGATGACGTTCCGGTGATGACCTGACGTCAGGGATGTCTCTCGAGCGACCATCACAGGCTAAACGCCCGAGCTTGCTGCTATCTCGGCTTCAAGTGGTCGAGTAAGCCAGAGCATTACTGGGGTACAACTGATTTTCCCCCACTTGTCAATAGCAGTAATGTATGAAGCCGTCTAGGTAACGTAGGACTCCTATGCAGAAGCCAGTCAATGACGACACTTTTTCCCTTCACATGATAGTCCATGATAACTGGACAGGAGGGGAGATGGGGATAGGCATACATACCAAACTCGAGGATGTGTACGCTAAATAAGTGGTCAAACACTCGATGACGACGGTTTATAAATTTAAGTGAGAATAGTAAAACTAAATCTATATAAACCTCCATTCCTCCTCCTCAATCCAAGTCATTCCCTCTCCTCATCACCACACACAACATCAACAAACCACCAACGTCAGAATAACCAACTCAATTATCTTCTTCTTCTCCAAACAAGAAATCAACAATGGATACCATCAAGAACACCGTAAACCAAGCTACCGAGAAGGTACAGTGCCCTGGAGATGTTCGTACCATTCTTCTGAGTCACTGCTAACGCCTAAAAGGTCCAGGAGGGTATCTCTGGTACCAGCAAGGAGGCTAACAAGGAGGTAAGTCCAAGGATAGCACTTGCTTGCAATACAGTTATATGTGACTAACTTGCTTTCAAGGTCGCCAAGGACTCAAACGCCGGCCTTGGCACTCGGTAAGTTTACATATAATTTCCGCTACACTCCGGCTTTTCTAATGCTTATTTCTTCAGTGCTTCCGCTGCCAAAGATGCGGCTAGTGATAAGATCGATGAGAGCACACATGGAGCTAAAGGAGAGGCCTACAAGCAGAACCCATAGATGCTTCTTACATGAGAAATGAGGAGAACATAACACTGCGGAGGATTCGGGCTATATCTCGCTCACGTCATTTTGAATACTTTCAATATTGAGCATTTAGATGCCCAAGTCTAGTAGCTCTTCAATTAATCTATTACACACACCAACTTTGCCATATTTCATTCTGATTCAATCCTCTGTATTGTGGATATAGATGTTAACTTCTTTAACAACTAAGCCCCCCCCCCCCCTAAATCGATATATATATGGCATGTTATTCTCTTAACAAAGGCTTTTAACTGACGAGTTTTCCAATAAACTTAAATCAGGACCATGTCCTTAGCCAAGTTTTTTGAAGTAAACGTACTCATAGCATCCAAAACCTTTTGATTGTCGTTGATGGAGTCACGTGCCTCATCACATGAGCCTAGGTACCAATCTTTCAGAGATTGATACCTACAGACAATTGTATACGAATCAAATCCTTGAAGAAAATTCATGGTAATATTTACCATTACTTTGACTATTACAGAAATTTCCCTTCTTTCTAGCAATGCGATATAAGGCGTGGCGGTGATAACTCACTAATTACTGGGACAATGCTGGAGAACTCCCACATGAAGCGACCGCCGAAATGAGTCGCGATCGCGTCTTATTTCCGACACCGCTCGTCTCCAGAAGCTCAATTTCCTCGACAATAGCTCAATCGGAGCTGCAACTCGTTAGCTGAATCTAACACTCTTTAAACCAATTGATTAGAAGAAATTTGGCACTAGGACCCGACACAATGGCCATAGAACCCTCATCCCTCCCGCCGGACCTATTCGACCAAACAACAATCATCTCCCTCCTCTCGACTCTCGCAATCGTCTTCGTCGCCTATGCTTCTTCTTTGAGATTCTTGCCATCCTCGTCCTCCAAGGTTCTCCGGTTTCTCTTTATATGGCATCTCGCCGATGCGCTGTGTCATTTTATCCTCGAAGGCAGCTTTTTATACCACTGCTTCTTCTCGCATCAGCCCCTCGTCGATGATGCGAAGGCTGACCTGTTCCCAACACCCCCTGGATTCCTAGGCTACAGCGATCGAGTATATGGTGCGCAATCAGGTGGAGATAATCCGTTTGCCCAGCTATGGATGGTATATGCGAGAGCTGACAGGAGATGGGCTGGTGTCGACTTGGGGGTTGTGAGTCTGGAGTTGTTGACCGTGTTCTTTGATGGGCCTTTAGCCGTTTATGTGTGCTATTGCCTTGCTAAGAAGGATCCCAAGGCCAGTATCTGGATGATTGTGCTGGCTACTTGTGAGCTGTACGGCGGTGAGTCTCGGCAGCATCTCAATTGATATGGTTTCGCCAAACTAAACAATGCTCAGGATTCATGACTTTCTGTCCTGAATGGCTCATTGGAAGCGCCAATCTCGACACGAGTAACTTCATGTACCTTTGGGTTTACTTATTCTTCTTCAACACTCTATGGGTCTGGATTCCGCTCTGGGTCATTTGGTACTCAGTCAAGGACATCTCAAATGCCCTGAATCTGCGCCAAGGCAAGAAGACTCTCTAGACCCAGGAGATCACAAGCCATGGAATAATTCTATATTTGCAGTATATATAGAGTGTTGTTGAACTGCAGGGATATAGATACAGAACGCAAAACCCCGGCTGGAGTACTGAAATAATGGATGTGGGCTAAGGGCAATCTTGCAAAGCCTCTTGTGAGGAGCTTCTTTTATTCAATCCTAGATACCTGGACCTTAGATCTAGGCCTTATCATAGATCCCAAAGGTTAGGATAATATCGTCATAAGAACCCTAAAGCTTATGGTCAAATCGTCGTAAGTTCCTCAACATTGCTCGTCCTCCTCTATCGCCTGAGTAATAATTACGTGACTGTTCTCGCTCGCCTCACGCAATATTAGGGGAACTTGAATTCGTCGCACTATATCGATTCACAGATAGCGAAGCCCATATGCCACGTCCAACCAAGCAACTCGAAACCGCTCTGGAAAAGTGGACATTTACACGAGCATAGCAGCCTGTATAGTAACGACGAGACATGTTCCTCAGCTCAAAAAGTACATTGGGAACGCCAACCCTGAAAATCCGCCATTAGAAACGCCATCCTTCACATATATGATTCTAGTCCATGCTAAATCGTTACGCATCATCTCATTTCTCCCACTCCTTATAGCTCTTCTGCTTTTGTCTGGTATTCCATCCTAACTTTCCACTGATACTGTTCACCCAATCTTCACTTCTCCGTCCCTCGGCTTGCACCGAGGCAAATGGAAACCTGCTGGCGCTGATGGTCACGTAATCTCCCGGCTTGAGCTCGACACGTTCTCGGCCATCGAAGCTCGCCCATGAAGCCGTTCGTGCGCTATATGGAACACCAACACGTAGCACAATCGTGTCAGGAAGGATAATAGGTCTGAATGACAGGGTGTGTGCGCATATAGACGTGACCAGCATCACGGGGTTCTCGGGGTGGCACAAGGAGCCCCCAGCGGCGAGATTATATGCCGTTGAGCCTGTGGGTGTCGATACACAGATACCGTCGGCCAAGACCGAGGTGAAATGCTCATCATCACCAAAAATCTCGGTAGTTGACATTGCTAGAATATACATTAGAACATCCCCTGCAGGGGTAACGTTTACTCTGGGATTCTCACTTGGGTTTGGTCCTCTGTCCACTACCACCTCATTCAGAATCTCAAACGTCCCATCCGGCCGATGCGTGTGCTCATCTTCCCTCTCCTCACCTATGAGCTCCTCCACCAAGTCTCGGGACTGCTCCTCGTCCTCCTCAGAGCCCTTGCTAAGCTCAGCTCTCTTGCGTGGCTGGCTTCTCATGACAGTGCCTTCAAAACGAAGCCTCAGGCTAACTGTGACGCCCTTGGTGAAGGCGGTTAAGAGTGTCTGCTGGTAGTCCTCGAAGTCAAACTTGGTCAAGAAACCCAGGCTTCCTAGTGCAAAACTCAATACAGGTGGTACGATGCGCTGGAAGAGCCAGCTGGCATATAGCACTGTACCATCGCCACCAAGTGAGATAACAAAGTCAAAAGTATGAGGGCGTGTTCTGCACATGTTCTCGTCCCAATATCGGAGTCGCCTGTTCAGCGTTTCTTTGACAGTCTGCTCGTTCATGTCCCCTGTATTAAGATATCCCTTACTCACCTCGTCAATGATCCCACTGACATCGAACTTCTTGTTTGTTTTGAGCTTGTCTTGAACATAGACGGTGTAGGCGACCTCGTGATTATGTTGTAGGAGCCACTTGACCAATTCTCGTGTTTTTGGGATCAAGTCTTGGTCGTATATCTTTGTGAGGATGAATATGCTCTTGACCTTGAACCGAAGTCGCATGCTACTCAGTCGGCGACTTAGTTCACGTACACCCCAGGCCATATCACTCAGCTGCTGCTTGGTTAGAAGGCGACTTCGCACGTCGTCCTGATAACCGGAAAGGTCAACCTCGGACATGCTTTTGGTCATCTGCTGCGTCCAGGCCTGCTGATCAGCTTGGCCCGAGTGTTCCATACCGCCAGGCTCAACAACAGCGCGACATTTCTTCTGATATTTGGGGTCGACAATCGAGTCGAGGCTGTCGTCGCGAAGAGCTTCGACGTGATCGCCATTGAGAGCCTTGTGAAAAGCGGCATGGTTAGGATTTGGATTGTTGCTTAAATATGACGGAAGGTTATTTCCTATTGAGGGTTCCGACTCTGGCTCGCTGGCTGAGCTGGCAGCATCTTTTGCGCGTCGCTGACTGTCAAGAAACTGGTGGACAAGGCACTCATCACGTCGCGAAGGATGGCGCATCACAGGCGCTTTGATCTCTGAGGCAACCATTGAGCTTTTGCGACGATAGGGATTTCCGGGATCGAAGACGACCTGTAAAGGCGATTAGATCAGTCGCGCCATCCTTGGTTGCCATCTGGTATTGGCGATAGTATGGACGAACCTCTACTGCCTTGCAGTCCTCGTCAGAACTCCCATCGTATTCACGATTGCGACCATCCTCAAAATGTATGTGTTTTTCCGTGTGGTCTCCCATTTCTGCAGTTGAAAGGATATCGCACGATTGTTCCTTTCAATTGTTGTACTTTTTGTCTTGTGTTGCTTGTATGGTTGGATGACGTTGTTAGCCTGGCCTCGATGGCGGGGCAAATGGGAGATGGATCCACTGAACCGCTCCTGAGAGAGCTGGGACTTTGACGATCTTGACCTTTTTGAAGGGAGTTGATATTGAAAATCTTCTTCATCGCTGACTTCTCTTACTTTCCCCGCCGTAACTCAACCATCTACGTGTCAATTACTTATGAATATGAGGAAGCTTTATAAACCTTGGACCATGATAGTAGCTTCAAAGACTTGACCTAGCTATTATGCATCTGCAGTGTGCTGTTGTAATACCAGTGAATATCTTTCTGTTGGGTCTCGCACATGATATTCTTGATTGCGTAGAGAAACGAAGTCTTAGTCCATTGGCTACGATTTTACATGCTTATTAGCCTCATCAAAAGAACATTGAACTCGCGTGTTAGTAAAATTGTTCAGTTTAGGGTAACCATGAGCCTGAAGCACCATCATTAGCCAAGATCAAGCTACCAGACGGAGCACATTGGCACATATGTACTGCTTGACCACTCTATTCATGTGAAGCCGGCAGATGTCTAGTTAGTGTGGTAATTGATAATGCATAACGTCACTTAGGACATGGCTTACTGAGACTTACATAACGTGCCCGTGGATATGACCAATACGATATAAGCTTCTGGATCATTGAACGAAGGCGGTAAATCATGCGATGTCGACTCTCAGGAATGAAGTCCCATCGGTAGCATTTAATTAGCACCGACAGTCTTCTCAATGAGTATGCGAACATGGATGGTGGTGATCCAATAGACCTGTGGTGGTGTGAACAACCCCTTCAAAGCTCTCACGAAGGCCTCAATTAACTTGAGCCCGTCAATGCAAGGTGAAACTGTCTGAAGTCTAATATGTTAGTGAAATGGTAGACTATATCTTTTAGCCCGAAGCCAAGAATTCAAAACATTGAAATGATGCGAGACATCTCTGTTGGCTATACATGATGATGAGGACAACATAAGCAAGAGCAAACAGTCAGACGTTTCTTGATCTATTCTTCTCCAAAGCGAAAACATCTAGAGCTGGTTTTAGTTAGAACATATAATAAGGATGAAGTATACATAATCATCTCGCATTACACGAAGATGGAAAGGGGTGCCAAGTCGAAGACGGAAGTGAAGCTACTGCAGCAAAGCTATAATAAGAGACCTGTCATCCGTACCCCATGCTTAGCACTCAGTAACACCTTCGTTTTAAGTATCCATTGCAAGAAGATAGGATGAAGAGCAGGTATTCTGGACAAGAGATCACATATAAATGCTGGGCTACTTCTTGTAGCTGATACCAACCACTACGCCTTAATCAAACGCTTCGCAAGCCACTGACTGTCCGCTATAGCACCCATAGCTATAGTCCAGGCCCTTTCCGGGAGTACTTGTTTGAGGAGGAAACATCTCTCACTTCATTATGCTTCTAGCCCTGACGTGTGAGGAAACAGCAAAGAGTGGACAATCCATGATAGACTGATGCCTAGTGGACAACAAAGACTTACACAGTATGGCACATAATCAGGATGTTGAAATGATTTAATCAAAAGGCTTACTAAGTAGGTATATACTCAAGCTATCCAAGCTTTCCTAATCTTATCCATGTATCTTCTGACCCTCAGGATAACAGCCTTGACGTTTCCTATCTCCCTATCAACAGGCGTGGGGAGTGAAAATCACATAAGTATAAACTAACAGACCAAGGAAATCACTAGACGGAGACTCTCTGAATGTGACTAGCTATTGTAAACTCGCTATCAAGTCGATTTCTAATTCTGTACTAGCCTAGGGCTAGATGCTCATGAAACTTCTCCTCATTCTAGAGATCTATGGGTTCCTCACAGTTGTATTAAATACAGTACATCCTCCACTTGAATACGTACCCTTCCTTAGTCCAATATGCTCCCGGATGGACGACTCGGTACTCTTAATAATAATAGACGTACAAGACTTGTCAACATCCGAGTCGATAGCTCTAACTAGGCACACGAACTGCCAAGAGTTCGGCATTTGAACCTTGACCCTGTCTGACTGTCCTCGCTTACAGAGCTGTGGGTTTCAAAGATAAAGTGGAAAGGCTTGAAACAACAAAATGGAGAACCAACCACTGGGCCCGCAGATACAGAGATGCTAGGCTAGAGAGGCCTAGGTAGACAACGCTCTCCTCGGGGAGAAAGAAAACATCAGACCTTGATATAGGGTGTCAAAATAAACTCAGTAAAAGGCATCCTAAACTTACACTAAATTACCTAATCTTTTTTATCACTTAAGATCAAGGACCTGAGTTTTCTTGCCTCCCCTTGGCTCTCAATGGAATTGACTCGCTTCCAGCTGCAGGCTAGCCAGCTAGTGCTCTCCCACTGTGCATGTAGTTTTAGGTGTTCGCATAGTTCCGTTGACAGATCTGTTACCGGGTGCAAGCTCTGAACCTTGCGAAACGTCCTGTATCCATCGTCTCGTGGCCAGCCGTTCTCCCCGCCTTCGGCACCAACAGGATCCGTGTGACCTGCCATTGTAATCTCAAACCCTCTGTTCCAAAAGAGGAAATGGCACTCGTCTAAAAGCTCTCAACCCTTTAGTTATTGTCTCGTTAGCTCTCATGCTAAAGGGGATCCTCCCTAATCCATGTTTCCTTCTTGTTTTAAATCCACGGCGTAGTTGCACAAAACGGACAAACGTGAACGCTAGCCCAGATACGGATTAACCCCACCGTTTACTTCCCTTGAACTCCTGCCTCTTACAACCCGACGAAACTTGACTCTGTAACAACAATGCTTCAGCCTCTTCGAACCGGCGCTTTTCGCCGCCCTCAGAGCACTCTTTCAAGAAGCGCGCTCAGTGGTGAAGTATCACTATCAGGAGGACCCTGAGAAGCAGTTCAGTTGTGGCTTCCATTCGAGGTCGATCACGGTCAAAGCTCAAGTGAGAATGGCACAGATGATCGAGCCCAAAGAACTCAATCTCGTGGTGGAGTAGCATTCTCTTACATCGATTCCGTCAGCGTATTCGAGAATCAGCATCCCAGAAACCCAATCTACACGAGTGAAACAATACCCTTCTCGCTCTAATGCGGGAAATACCTCTAGCCCACAATCAAGGGCCTGGCTTGGCTCGCTTGGCTACCATTCTTCACCACCATCTCTCAGGGGCAACAGCTTCGATGCTACCAAGCTCCGTCATGAAGCAGCTTGATCCTTGCTCTTTGGAGATTTCTGAGTCGCGCAGGGGTCACGAAGCTCGCCGGATCTAGGGCAATCTGCGTTCCCGCTCGATGTGATTTGCCCTCAATTTGAGATATCAAGTCCTATCGCCTCCATTGCCTCAGTCTCCTCCCACCCAGTTGGTGCTTGTCTGATCTTCGTTTCTTTTCTTGCTTTTCAATCTTACATTCGTTTGCCACAGGCCAGGTGCCATTTCCATTTCATTGTATTTCATTTTTACGGTACATCTCGTGTGTTCGATCAACTATCTACTGCTTCTCAAACTTTGATCTACTTTCAATTGACCAAGTATACGCCTAGAGGTTATTTTGATTCCTGCTATCATATCTCGGTGCTTTTCCAATTCATTCATCATCTCTCCTTTTCCTTTTGCATCCTAGCCCTCTTTCGATACTTTCATACGACCTCGACATCGACATGGGAAACTAGGTCTACCAAGAAGGACAACGCGGTGCCGGCACTGTGAAGGCTTAGCGCCTGCTCTTTACTTGATAAACATCTCGAATTTGACCAGAAAACGACAACAATATGGACAACGACCCGACGATGGATTCGACCGGCTTTCAGTTCCAGGCAAATTCCACATCAAAATGGGACAACGAACTCAAGTTTGCTGCAGCTGGCTCCGTCCGCACTTCGATCATCGTCCTATCGGTTTTCAACGTGATAGTAGCATTCGCAGTTACCATCAGTATTCTTCTGCGCTCATGGAGAACACTAAAACAAGTCGAACCGATATGGGACCTCAAGTATGTACTGCATTTCCCAATCCGCAAAATTTTGTTCTCACGGTCACTCTTAGGTCATCTTGGCTTCGGCTAGTCAAAGGACGAGATATCTACCCCTTCGTACTTTCCTCGGGCATTGTAGTTCAGGGAATTGTGTATGCTACTGCTCAAGCCAAGGGACTTGAGTCACTTATGATCCTTGGGTGTGCCACGATATCGCGAATGATGCTGCTAGGTAGGTTGAAATAACAATGAGCTTTCACATGAAGATACTAATCCAATTTAGCTTTCTTCATCGTACCCTTCATTCAGATGTTGTTCGGGCTGGAGTTGACAATCCGTATTACGAGGCCGAGCATGTTCCCCTTCCGTGGCAAATTCAACACCCTTGCCTGTCTAGTAACCATCGGTACCTTGTTGCTCATCGTGTTCTCCATAACCTTTGCTGTTCTGCCATCGGAGTTTTGCTTTGCCAGTTTGATCTCTTTCCTACATCGATACGATGCCGGATGTTTTGGAGTTCTACTCACTGTCATCCTGATAGTTCTCATTGAGTGCGGTGTTATATGCTTCAAGCTTCATACTGGTGCTAGAATGCGCATTGCTGAGAGGGATGAGGCATCTCGCATGGTTTACCATATGATAATTGCCGTGATATCATATGTAAGTATGGATCTGGAAGTGATAGCTTGTACTAATTCCGAACAGACTTTGCAGATAACATTCTTCTACAATACGGCGTTCCGAGATACAGGAGCTGCAGATGACACATCAATGACACTGAATATGATCGGAACAGTTGTAATGAACATGTCAGGATTATTGCTTGGCTGTCTTTATCTCTTCTTGCGATCAAGCAGATCCCCAACCGGTTGTTCTGATGATGACATCGAAGCGTCTCAGGGGTTCAGAAAATGGGGTGATGACCAGGACCAAGAGCCCTCAACCCCTGGATCTGCGATGTTACAGCCTCTTGATCTGCCCAAGCTGGTCCGCAAGGCTGAAAGCAAAGAAGACCTTACGCTGGACGACAGAGTGGAAGACAAAGTGTTTGGTGCACGTAAGGACTTCCTCAACCGTGGCCTGAAGCCCCTGCGCTTGGGAAGTATGCGTAATTCAGGCGGTCTTCCAACCGTACCGAAACCCGTACGGACGTCATCAAAGGAGTCCATCAAAAACTTCAAGAGGAGCATGTACAGCATTTTTCCCAAAGCCGAGCCACCCAAGTCGCCCATCCTTTTGCCGACAACAACCTACAAAGATTCTACACCCAGAAAAACACCAGCGCTTCAAAACTTAGCTGACGAACTTCTTGCACCGCCTGCCCTCCGTCTACCGGATAAAAGATTCCGGTCAAGTGGTGCTTCTATGCTCTCGACTGCAACTGTACAGATTGGCCTGCGCCTTTCCAACATCGGTGATATGCGCCCCGCCAAACCGGAGCTCAAACTAGACACAAATACAAACCAAGTGCACAACCTCGACTGTCCCAACAGTACAGTAAGGTTCTTCCCAAGAAAAACGAGTCCACTTGCCATTGCCATCGTCGATGTCCCAGGCGAGGGCATTAGGTACAAGATCCAGGACAACTTTGATGAGAGACTATCCGAGAAGGAACTTCCACCAGTTCCTCTCAGCGCGGGTATGAACACTCCGCCGGAGACAACCCTCAGTTCCGCTGTATATAGCCCCCAGGAGAAAATGCCCGTCTCAGCCTCACATAATCCCAGAGCTGGATCAGTCAGTTCTGTAAGAGCTCATAGTCGACAGGGCTCAAGAAGTATGGGAGAGCCAAGCAGACTTGCCAGCCGTCAGAGCTCTAGGGTCGTACCAGAGATTGGCAGAATGCATAGCCGACAAGGCTCAAGGGCTGGGCCAGAGACGGGTAGAGTACATAGTCGTCAAGGGTCAAGAGTTGACTTGGAAGCAACAAAAGGAAAAGGACCATGGATTTGATAGAGGGCAAAACAGGTTGGCAACTGGGGAGGATGACGATTTCATGAACGGTTTGGCAACTGTAACGATTCCCTTTGTGTTTTCATATTTAGGCCGTCTTTGAAACTAGCGTCGAGATTTGGTCCCTTTTATATATAGATAATACCAGAAGATTAGGCGGACATCCTCAGTAACACTTCCAATGCCAGAAGGTCGCCTACAGTGGGCACGGTCTCGCGGAATCCGGGATACCGGTAATTTATATTAGTAGCCAGTCTCCCATGTGATCTTTGTTGTCAATATCGATGGCTACCTGTCTTTCTTTACCGTTCGAGCAGCAGCCCTCCTCTTCTCCCACTTCTCCCAACCAGCCTGACACATGTCCTCTTCAATGACAAGATCCCTAACTCTGAAAGCTCTCACCAAAGGCGTCTCTAGAGCCCAGTTTAACCAGCCGGTTTGCCTCGCGGCGGCAACAATAACGAACCAACCGAGAGCGCTTATGACACCTGCAACACTACCCACAACGACCTGTTTAGGGGTATGGTAGTTCAAGTACACTCTGCTCCACGCCGTCGCCGCTGCAATCGCCGCACCAGCTACACTCACAGCCAATCTCTCAAGAACGCTCCATGGTCGGTGCAAGCTACTTTCTGCAGGAGCCTGATGTACACGAGGCGGTCTGTGCCGGACAAGCAGGAACAGAGCCAGGGAGACACTCCAGAAGGCAACGAATTGTGCGTGGGAACTAGGCATGCCGTAGCCCTTGCCATGTATGCGACGCGGACGCTCTTCTTTTATCAGCCGTTTCAAGGCAAAGTTGAGCACCTCGCAGGCAAGTTGGCCGAGAAACATCAAGGCGACTTCGACCTCACGGGTAAAAAGGACGAGCGTGGCGTAAACGACGCATAGGGCTTGGGGGAGGAGGGCGAGGTAGGCGCAGGCGAGGGAGATATGATCGTCAGGGTCCTATTTGTGATTGTTATTTGCAGGTTTTTGTGTGTATATGTGAAACTTACGTAGTAGACGTGGGTGACGGAGAGGGAAGCGAGGGGGGTTGAACTGTCGTCCATGATGAGCTGGCTATGTACGGTGTCCGAGAAGTTCAAGGTATAGGCAGAGGCTGCATTCTCCTGGGAGGGCACCGCAGTGGTCTTTGATTGGCACAGTTTGTATTTTAAAAAGGAAACAACAAGAAAAAAAAACATAAAAAAAAGGCTCGAGGCAATCACGAGTAAAAAGATACTCAAAGGTGAAACATGTTTAAGCTTGTGCTGTAGATGACGATGCAACCCGCCGGCTGTGGCTGCATGTGTGGCTCAGGCGGGAGCAAAAACGTGGCGTCTCGGATTTCGGAGACTCTCATTTGTCAACGTTGTGAATACCGGATACCGAAGCAAGGCGTTACCACATTCAACCACGGCCAAAGAGTCATCTACGTTACTTTACAATGCTATTTCAGGCGTGAATAATATCGTCACATTTTCTTGATAGCTGAAGATTGCGTGTTCCTCTTTACAATCGGGTGTCAGTCACTTGCAGGTCATTCCGAAGTAGCCCTATCTTGGGCACTACCTATCTTAAAAACCCTCTCCTCGCCCCTCTCTATGTAAAGTACCTCCACCAAAGAAGCACCTCATGTTCGAGTCTTGACAAGGAAGAACGAGAAGGAGACTAAAATGATGGAGGCCTAACAGAAACTCACTCATAAGGGGCCGGTCAACTCGAGGGCCCTTGGGATTTAACTTACTTACTCAGCCTCGCCACTCTGGGCAAAGTCTTTGCTGGATCGCCTACATACACTACGCCACTACAGGATGAACACTCTTCCCAGAGTATAACAACTCATAGCACTCCCGAGGTGTCAAAAGAATCGAGTCATTAAACAGGGGGCGAAAAGAAAGCACCGGCCAAACAGCCTGCCAAGTGTGTTCTAAACTATCTCAGGTTTTATCTAAATTTCTGGCATCCTGGAATAGAGCTGTAAGGTTTTCCTATATCCCCTAACAGCCATGGACTATAGCGACGACCCACGTCTTATAGAGCTTGGCTCTATTGAGGCTATATACCCAGAGATCCGACGCCCTGACGCAAAAGACCCTTTCACCTTCGAGATAGACCTCCCCGTTGAGCCCGCCGCTCCAGTTACCGTGACTTTCCCAGCAGCCTCAGCACCCGCCCACCCAGGACTCACTACACTTGGCCAAGCTACTGAGAATGCCCTGCCCGAGGTTGATTCTCTCGAAGTCTCGTACCTGCCCCCTCTGCGGTTGAGAGTATGTCTCCCAGAGGGTTACCCTGCAGATGCGCCACCAGATGTCGTGGTATCTACCATACCGCAGTGGTTGTCGAGGGAAACGATCAAACGACTTGAGGATGATTGCCCGCGCTTGTGGGACGAGATTGGTCGCGACATGGTTGCATTTACTTACATCGATCATATTCAGCGCGCCGCTGAAGACGTGTTTGGAGCCATTAGTCCCGGGGGAACTCTTCAGGTTGATCCAGAACACAAACTCGCCGTGCTGGACCATGATATAAAAGCCAAAAAGGCTGCTTTTGAAAAAGAGACATTTGATTGTGGTGTCTGTCTCGGTATGTATATTCGTCGCACATCCTCAGCCACGTACTGACATTACATAGATCCCAAAAAGGGCTCCAAGTGTCACAGAATGCTTGACTGTAGACATATATTCTGTATTCAATGCTTAAAGGATTTCTACAACGACGCCATCATTGAGGGCAACCTTTCCACTGTTCGCTGTCTGAGCCCCAACTGCGCCAAGAAGCGTGCAGCGTCGAAAGACACAAAGAAGCATAAGGTTGCCATTAGCCCCAGCGAGCTTCTTCAGATTGGTCTTTCCGAGGAAATGGTCAAACGTTATGTGACACTTAAGTACAAGACAGAACTCGAGTCTGACAAAAACACAATATACTGTCCACGACAGTGGTGTAATGGAGCAGCCCGATCGAAACGCCACAAGAAGCCGGAAGGTTTAGAGTTTGCTGAAATGTCTGATGCTGAATCTGGCAAAGAGGGAGAAGAAGAACAACAAGGACAACAAGGAGGGGGTAGTGTCAAGTCTGAGAAAAGAAAGAATAAGGAAACATTTAGCAGAGCGGATCTCTTGGCTATATGCGAAGACTGTGGCTTTGCTTTCTGTGGCCAATGCTACCAGTCATGGCACGGGGAGTTTGTCCGTTGTGCACCACGACGTGACAAGGGAGAACTCAGCGAGGAGGAGAAAGCATCACTCGAGTATCTACAGCTTCACACGAGTCCATGCCCTACATGCAACGCCCCTGCGCAGAAGACGCATGGCTGCAACCACATGATCTGCTCACGATGCGACACTCATTTCTGCTATTTATGCTCTTCATGGCTTGACCCGGTGAATCCCTACCAGCACTACAACCAGCTGGCGGGCGGCAAGGTCACTTCCTGTTACATGCGGCTGTGGGAACTCGAGGGCGGCGATGGCGACGACGTGGGCTTAGGGTTCGTTGGTGGCCGCGGTCCCGTTGCAGATGCTCCCGCGGCACTCGATGATATTGAGCTTATGCCTCTGCCGGAAGTTATCGAGTCTGATGACAGTGACGACGAGGATGAAGCCAATGCCCAGGGCAACAACAGACCGCTTGGAGGCCAGGGCCAAGGTATCGAGATTGCCCGTGAAGGACCCCTCGTTATACGGCTCGTCGACCATCAAGCTCGCGATGGTCGAAGAGCTATTCCTCCCGCTGCACCCGACGCACCGCAACAACTTGCGGGCCGCGGCCATAATGGCCCACCTCGAGGTCCAGCGGGGCGAGGACGCGGCGCAAGAGGGGCTGGGAGAGCAGCAGGAGGAGGCGCGGTAGCCCGAGGGAGAAGAGGAGGGGGAGCTCGTGGCGGGGGTGCTGTTGCTAATCATCAACGAGCGAACCAGCGACAACCTCAACTGCCGCAGCAGGCACAGGGCCAGGATGAGAATAACCAAGATGGCCTGGATCCAGCACAGGAGGCCTGGGTTCGTCGATTTGTGCAGATGGCGCTCAACGATGAAGAGGACCTCGTTGATGGTGATTCTGATGAAGATGATGGTAATTGGATCATTCAGTGACGGCCGTTCTCAGACAGGTTCACGATCACACCGAGCGCTGTATGGATGGCAATGCGCGGCTCCGCAGTAACGGGCTCTAGGTGGTTCAATGATACTGTAGATTCTCTAGATACTGTACTTTTAGGAAATCATTGGATGTGTCCTGTAGCAAATGCATGCATGATCTACCATCTCCACTAAGATCCTAGGAGGACGTCAACCGGGCTTTGCTACAGCAATACATATGTGCCTATGTATGGCTACTCACAGCAAGTATCTTGCTACGAGTTTCAAGTTCTCCTCGTCAAAGGACAACGCCAACCTGAATCGGCATGATTGTCCTAAACCCATAACCCCCATCCCATTTCAACGCACATTGTGTTCTCAATTCGTGTTTGCAATTGAGAATCTTCGGTATCAAAGATAGGTTCCGCTGCAGTAACTCAAATTCGTCCTTGACAGCCGTTGGATATGTGGAGTGTGTACTTGAGACTGATCTGGTTGGGCGATCTGCTGATTACTCAAACATGGCCGTATGCCTAGTATTCCAAATTTCAAGAACTCATTTAGACTTGTGGAAAATGCTCCGATTCTGAGAGACAAAGCATGATGCTTCGTCAATTACCGAAGGTAAACGTGGGTTCCTCCACCTGTATGGAGATTGTAAGGTAACGTCAAGTAGACCGCCAGTCGGGATTTTCACTCGGCAGACGACCCTGATCCCAGACAGCTCGGCTGGCCATGGAGATGTGTACCCTATATCGTTTTGTTCTCTTATGTTTCGTTCCAAGGCTGCTGTTGATTCAAATGGAGAGTCTTTTGCTCGCTTGGGGCAGCTGACCAATGTTTGCCTTGATACCGTATCCTCTGGTGCTATAGTGAGCTGGCTCGCCGATCGACACTGTGACCCTTGAAGATGTAGACACTCGTGTAGCTTCGTCAAGGACGACAACTATAAAGCCAACTACTGTTACTTCTTCTTTCACAAGATGGCGGGACGGTCAAAGTCAACGTGTCCAGCACATAAAGGAATATTTGCGACAAAAGATAAGAGATAACTGCCCGGTTCCTGATTCCAGAGGGTCATAGCACAAACCTAAACGAGATCTAGATGTTAAGATCAGGATATGTGAAAAGCCCTACCGCTAGCCACATGCTGGAAGGCCTGTCGGTTGATGCCAAGTACAAAGACACCCTCTTCAAGCGGACACTGCTCCGGCCTACAGAAGATCCTACAGCTAACGCGAGGTTAAGGCGCAAGCGTGCTCGAGCTTTTGTTCACGTGGTGCCGCACGAGATCACCATCTTTGTTGCTTGATAAGACGCTAGCTGCTGGTACATTGTACATGCGTATCCAGACCTGGTGGCATCAAGGGTTAATGCCTGGATAATAAGCCGTGACATGCCGTGTTAGCCTTGAATTCGCCTTAAGACTTCGTCTCGAAACTGCCGGCAATGTCGCTGCCGACCATGAAGCTCACTGTGTCGAAACTCTATGGCCTAACAGGGATTCAGGTGCAGCAGCTTGCAGACGCTGCCGTGCTCACAGCTATTGCACATGTGTGCACGAGTCCGCGCGCAGGTAGGCTCGACCTTTTAGCCAACAATGATAACACTGACTGTGATTGCTGACGGGTCTGGGGCTCTGGACTGACAGTCGCAGAACATGGAAGTCATTAATGAGATCCATGTTTTTACTATGCAGTATGTTGCTACCCAGGCAGTTTAGCTTACCTTAGTTTCAGACATGACAAGAAATGTATCAAATTTGTTTGCCGGCTGGTCCTCCTTGTCAGGGAATAACGTCCAAGAAGCAGAAAGCAACAACGGCAGTAGCCAGCAACCTCGCTGCTGGGTAATGCGGCAGTGCCTCTGAGGAAGAGCTGATCCTCATCTAGCCTCAAGACCACTGTCCCTAATGAGTCAATGACGTGGTAAAAAAAACCACCAGTGAAGGCTAGAGACCTCCAGTACCCAGGATAGGCTGGCTCGGGAGCTCTTTGTACAAACCATCGTTCTTGTTCGAGGATCGGACCCTTTCCCATGCACACATGATGCATGTGTGGCTGTCACTTTTCGTCCTTGTCGCAATTAAAAGGTACCTTTTGGCGCTCTCACGTACGCCCTTAGTTTCTCGCCCAGATGCCCATTTCTGCAGTGGACCAGCGCATACATACTGAACTGAAATCAGCTCATCCGCATTGCATCGACTCGGACTGCCGGGGAATCTCTCTCACGCTTCCCTGTGGGCGTTGTGTTGATCACCCACTGCCCCAATGCTACCGTATCTTGCCAACCAGGAGCCGCAAGCGTGCTCACGAAACACAAGTGTCTTGAGATAAGTGCGGTAGGGCTGAGCTCGCGATACCACGTCAACGTCGAGCAGACTGGCTGATGCAGGTACACGGATCAGGCGAGGCCTTCAAAGTGAACCTATTCCTTTAGAGGCATTTTCGTACTTGGACACAGCGCCCTGTAAATATCACAAGGATTTTCTGGCACATGGAACTTGGAAGTAAGTAACTGGTCAGTAAGTCAGTGGGCCAACAAAATGGAATAACAAGGATGTCTCTTCTCACAAAGTTGATTAAAGCATCTGGGAAATGACGATTAACTAGCGTGAGTTTGTACTCTGTATGCAGGTAGAAGCGACATTTCAAACCGAGCTATTGCCATAAATGGCCTGATGTTTGAAAAGTCTCGGGACAGTTCATCCCCGCGGCATAATTGCACAACTTGTGCAGTATAAAAGTTGATAGGTATATTTCCTAGGGTACTTGCATAGTTAGGTACTAAGGCATAGTATATGCAAGTAGAACGCAGACCTACATTGATATTCTCCAAGGGTCTCTGCGAGTCTGAGCTCGTTAGCTCGACAAAGGTGCCGATCGGTAGCTGGGGGAGTCGACTTTACCTATGTACGCAATGTTTCGTTTCATTTCCTAATTGTTTCCTGCCCCCTCTGCTACTCAAACCCCGGGTCGTCGCATGAAAGGACGAGTTACTGCAGAAAGACGGTTGTCTATCGCAAGCCCCAAGGCTCTGTTACAGTTGGCGGAGTTCAACTGGAGCCAATTCAGCACTTTACCTGGCTATCTATAACCGATAGTGCGTCAAATAGGTAATGAGATCGCTTCAAGCCTATTGCAGCTACAAATCAGGGATCAGCACGAACCAAGCACTTCTGATCGAGGACCAAGACTGAAGAATTGGGATCAGGGCCACAAACTCATCTCGCTGGATGCTATCGACTTCATGCGCATTAATTCGTATAATTTCGTCCACCCAGGGGAGTGATTCTGAATCGGTCCATATGCATCGTTTGCATGGTTCCGAGATGAATCGCTTTCCTGATTCAAACAAAGGTGATCAAGAGCCGGGCCTTCGATCGGCGTTTAATGTTCAGTTCAACGACGGAGCCTGGCCAAGGGATAATGAGCTATTACCCAAAGTGAGTCAAGTGTCTCCCAGTCAAGGTCGAAGAGGGACGATCAGCATCCCGAAAGGGACTACCGGCCGGAGGGACAAGGCCCAAGGCACGCCAGTTCGAGCTTACTTGACCTAAACCCGGAGACATGTGGACCTTTGTGCTTGAGACAGCAGGGGGCGGGACCCATCGGCAGCCATCAAGGACAACGCTAAAACTGAATGCCAGCAGGGAAGCCAATCGACTCAGCTTCCTGAGCTCATGGCACTGTGGGCGTTCAACTGCCGCGATCTGCTGGTGCGTTGCAACGTCTGTGGTTACGCTGCGGTTGAGGAACCAGTAACCACTGCCGTCTCAGCTCTCTCCCGCCCCCTCCAACGGTCACGTTTATGAAACATCCCGATAATGTTTCTCTCTCGCTGCTGAGCAGCAGTACAAGGTAGAAGCAGAACCCGACCCTGACGTAGTGACACAAACCATGGGCCGGTTCCCTTACGATGGTTCTGACATTTGCGCATGGATGCACCAGGTTGTACTACCTACACCTCTAAGTATGCACCTGCAGGACCGTTTTAGCGACTTTTCCGGGTGGACCAATCAAGTGTCTGTTATATTGCCCGTCAATTCGAGTGCTGCAAAAGCCTGCTGATAACTATCTTAATACCCGTGTATTAAGATCATGGATGTGCGAAACACAATTTCGGAGTCCACTTTGCCAGAATAGTCGCCCAGTTCGCAGTATCGGCCCCTTTGTTGGAGGGTCCCGTACATACCAGGCTGCGCAACGTTTCTCGCAGTGCTCACTCATCATTTGTCATGTCCAGCACCAGAACTGCCCTTCAAAGAGTTCTTAAGCTCTGGTAAGGCCAGGTTGAAAATTACTACTTGTCGCAAGAGCCAGCTGTGAACAGCCCACTCGTATAGTTAATAATAGAAACAGACAGACAGAGAGGAAGGAAGAAGAGGAAGGGGGGGAAAACGTACAAATGGTGACCGCTTCACCGTGAGAGGCTGAGCCATCCTAATGAAGCTATCTGCATTTACTCCAACGTTGCTTTGAAGGCAGCAGACGCAATGGCCTGCCAGATCTCAAAAAATCGCCGTGGCCACCTGGGATGGTTACATCGAGTGATTGGCGGCGGGACAGGGCACTTGTGGATAAGGGAGCTACCACTCAAAGGGTGTCTAGGCGCGTGTCTCAGGAGGAACAGTTCACCGGCGAAATTCAATTCCTTGTTCGAGTTGGGGTTTGTAGCCGTATGCCTTTTAGGATATAGTAGTTCCAGGACATGGCGCGGGCTTGGCAGCCTCGTTTGCCTGCAAGTCTCGATCAATAGATAATACCACAGACACACACACACACACACACATGGGTGGCTACAAGTGTCAGATAGTGGTATGTGTTGATGTTGATACGGGAACGAATGGGGAGGATAGTTGACCACCCTTCTCCGAACAAGCACGGCATACAAGACTGTGCAAGGCATGTGAGGATGATAAACTGCGCGCAAGAGTATGCGGTATTGAATGCTCAATATCATCCTCCTATGTGGATGTGGGGACTCATGAGCTCTAGTCTGTGCGGATTTAGACATTGGAGATGTGGGCATGTAGTGAAAGTGCAAGTGTTTCGCGACCAATGTACTTGAGATATGCCCATCCTGGCCATGTCGAAGAGTCGTGAAATCAACAATCAAAGGAACCCCAGCCAGCAAAGAAGCGGGCCTCATCCTGCGCGTGGTCTTAAATCCTGGGTAATAAATGTTTTAACTTGAACATATTGGTCTTTTTTAGCCTGGTGCTTCGTTTGGTCTCGACTCTCGGTTTTGGTCTCGACTTCCCCGGTCAGGGAACATCGAAGTTGTTTAAGCAAGGCGGACATTTCGCGCTTTCGCGCCTTTGGCAGCAATCCCTGATCACCTAGTGATAGCTTGATGGCGAGCCCCTCGCTGCGGCCGAGCCTGGGCGCTTTAACGATTTGCTAACTTAACTGGAATGCTCCGATATGCTTGGGATTGAGCTGTTGGTGAAACTGCTTGACACCCAAAAAAAAATTGGGGTTTTCTGATATGGAGCGGCCCCTGTGGCATCGTGACGACAATAACACGCGATGGGGATGCCACACCCACGACTGATTAGGTTTCTCACTATGCTTTGTATGCATACGAAACCTGGAGGAGGCGGAAGTTTTGGCCTTGTCGGGTGAGAGGCCTGGTAGCCTGGGCCTTGACCGAGTGATGTAAGTAACAAATCACAGTCTGATCAGTGCTAGATGAGGGGATATACTGTGCATGAAAACTGTGGGGGGAAGCCGTTGAGGAGGGCGGCCGTTGAGAAGGGGCACGGCCCCGGCCGTTCTTGTCTTTTCCTGGCTCGCTTCTGCCATTTTGCGTCTCTAGTGCATCACAATTGCTTCTGAATGGCTATTATCAACCTGGTTGAGCTTCCCTTCGCACGTCTCCCTCCTTGCTTCATTCAGAGCATATTCCCCTCGTGCCCTCGTCTCACCTTTCTAGTGCCCTGGACCTTGCTGGTTTTGGGTACGTACTGCTCCCTTTTCTCCACCAACGAACCAACCAAAGACAGGGTCAGACATTGATACAACAGCGTCCTTCACTTTGAAGCCAGGCCATCTCCAAAATGGGCGCCCATCTCAAACCAACAAGCGCATGCTCCCCCTCACACGTCTCCACGAGTCGCAGAATAAAGGCAATGGAGTACCTGTGACAGTAGTTACTGAGTCGTGACGTGACTGTCGGCCTTGTTTCGTTTCTCCGCCCGCCCACGTTTTGTCGAGCCCTACCGAAACAGTTTCTCATCGTCATCATCCTTAGCATCATCGTCCACAACGCGCACGTTTTCTCTGTCTTACGGACAAGGATCTCGAATTCCAGGAAAACGGGATAGTGTTGGTCCAAGCAAACGCCACATGGCTCAGAAAATAGCCACACTATTGACCGTTTGCAAGTAACAAACCAACGCCATCAACTGTAATGTACCAGCCATGGCCCTGAATCTCCATCAAACACAAGGCTGTATGCCGGAGCAAGCTTCTCCGCACGTTCGGTCAAATTCAATTCCATCATGCGGCGCAAGCATCCCCGAACTAACTTTTGATAATAACTAGCCACCTTGCTCGTGGACAGCAACACAATCAACAAACGCTTTTCCACGACTCAGGCCTAGCTAGCATGGATATCCTAGATAGATTATGGGCATATGGTTCGTGCTCTTCCCTAGGCTGCTGTCATTGCTGCAGGGCTTTCGATATTACCTATACACACACATGCATTTAACATTACTGCTTGCTGTAATCCCACAGCATGCAAGCGGCGCGCCCGTTCCTGTTGCTGCCACTGCTGCGAATTGGTCGATGATAATTATGATGGAGCACCGATATGCTGGTGATGGGGCCGTGCCGTTCACTCCACCTCCTCTCCGCTAAAAGGGTTTGAGTAAGCATAAGCTAAGCCGTCTCTTCTGCCAGACCAAGAAGGTACTCCATATTCTCATCTCCCGAGTCGATCCCAAAACGGATCACACTCAAGCACTTACTCCGGCTTGTAACCGGGCCTCCATTCCTTAGTTCACTGCGCAAGATCATGAGCTGCAGTCAGTACCTTTTGCGTGATATCGCCCTGTGTTAATGCTCTATTAGGGCATCTCGGCATAGCACAGCACAGCGCATTGCTATCACAACCAGATGGTGATGCCAATGGGCGAATGTCAACCGCACACAAGCAAACCCCGGTCAATAGCAAAACTCTTCAAACCTGAGTTTTCCTCTGTTTCCTTACCTCCCTGCTTCTGAGTTTGCCCCATTATTAACAGCTCTGTCCAACGGTTTTCTAGAAATTTGCGGGCCAGCAACCTTTACTAGGCCTCGGAGGATTCTTCTCTCAGAATCAACGTGCCCCGGTCAAGTGTCAGGGTTCAGGATTGGCTATGGGCAGGGCGGCTTAGTAGAGGAGGGAGGGGGCTGCCGGGCCCTCGAGAGATAGTCCCCGTGTCCCCGCTCGACCCATTTACTCCTCTATCCATCTCATCCCAACCAGCATGGATGGGGGTAACCAGTACGTGGGCCTTGTGTTGGGTAGGCCATGCTCTTATCCAAACTTTAGCGGCATGACTTGTCAACAGTACATGGGCTTTCTCTTTCGTGCTGGGCTTGACGAGCAGGGGTGTTTCTCGAACCCCTCGGTAGACGCTGACGAGGGCATGGCAAGGGACTACGCTACGTGCTGGGGCGTGTCTGGGATGTCTTCTCTTACCTCGTGTGAAGGTCCTGGCTCCCAGAAGCCCCGGCGTTGTCGGTCATGTCCTTTGCTTCTGCTATCCTGCCTGTATCCGGCAGTTTGCGGTCCTCTCTGGATCTGACCCTCTCTATCAGAAAGTCTCTGGGGCATAGCTTTGTCCGAGCTCCATTGCATGCTCCATTGATACATCCACCTTATCAGAATTGCTTGTCACCTAAAGAAACAGCGTTTAATAAGCTCATCTTCTACTACGTAGGCTCTTTATGCTGAAGGCTCCGTTGGTGTTTACCATCACTGCTGTCCAACAGATTATTGCCCTCTGTTAATATCCCAGCATTGTCAACGTATTTGCATGAAATCAGCCTCCAATATCACAACAGGCTGTTTTGTTTCTCAGATCCGCCCCTCCACTCCCCGTCCTCCTTCCAAGAACGGCCGCATGCGCTGAAGTGGTCTCCCAGCCCACAGACATTCATGACTGTTTGTGAGAGCTTATACTAAGAACTCTCTCCGGACTTGATACTACTAGGTCTTGTCGACAGCACTGACCCAAGTCCCTGTGCCTGGACCTCGAAACAGCCCCCCGTCAAACTCGGTCTCCACCCTGGGGACAGTGCCGGGTGTTGTACTAAACACTCCCCTCCATCATCTGCCGTTCCTCTGGCCGCCATCCATTTCCATATACAAGTACACACTTGCACCATCAACCTCAAACATCACTTCCCTGGTGTCTTGAGTATCGTGTTGTTCCTTCGCTTCCACCACACCTTGCGCCAAGCACGTTTCGCGAGATTTTTTAACACGACTATCTTGTTTGGCCTGATCTGTGCCGACATTGATGTTCTCAGGACCACGTTACTAGTGACGGGTCAAAGTCCAGACAACTTGGTCTGGTTGAGGAAGCGGCAAGGTTGAATAGTTTATGCTCCCATGACAACCGCAACGGCATACCCGGCCACTATGGCAGATTTGAGAGGACACCCAGGGCATTCAAGCATGTGGTCGAGTTACGGAGGCTCAGTACACATACCAGGTCGAGTGGCAGATCCCATGCCATCAACCTCTTCGCCGCTCTCAGGACGGACTAGTAGTAACCATACCGAGATGGATCAGCCCTCTTACCCCTACAGCCGATATCCTCAAGACGATCAAGAAGCATACGACAGACCTGCGCACCCAGAAATAGTCTCGCATCACGGCTATCCAAACCTGAAGAGGTCTTTCTCTGAAGCAGAGCCACCTGCTTACCAGGAAATTGTCCAGGATCTCCGTGACGACAACTCAAAGATGACAGCCAGCCACGAGCACAAGCTCCTGGCCTTCAAGAGGACACAGGATAAACATACCATTGTTGACCAGCAAGGCCGCATGCAGCAACTAGAGCTGTCCGCTCAACTTCATGGGATGTTCTTCCTTTCCGAAATGCCAGCGAATACATCAGATGGCTCTCTCAGACAGCCTGAGTTGACCTGTTACCGAAGAAATCTTTTTCAAATCAGCGGCACCCTTGTTACTCCACGAGGTCAACTGTCTGTGATCACCGAATCTGGCGAAACTGTTGCAGTCAGCAACATGGAGGTTACTATTTCTGCCATTGAGTCTGTCGATGGCAATCCGGTCCGATTAATCGTGATTCCGTGGAAAACCCCTCCACCAAACTCACCAGAGACAAACCAAACCCCAGATCAAGAACCACAGTCTCTGCCCCTGATTCCTTTCCAAGACGATGGGACAGAATCTGATGGCGAATATGCTGTGTACCCCATCGGCTGGCGACGCCTTCAATTCAGGATGTAAGTCATTGGCTGTACCGGCAACATTCACTTGCTAACACGATCACAGTGCAACTGCAAACAATGGTCGTCGAAAGGAGCTCCAGCAACATTTCGTCCTTCATCTCAAAGTCGTTGGAACATTGGCCAACGGTACCAAGACTGTACTCACGGAATCCACGACGGCGCCCATCGTCGTCAGAGGGCGAAGCCCTCGCAACTTTCAAGCTCGAAAGGAGATTCCTTTGTTAGGATCCAGTGCAGGATCCCGAGGACAAGCCCTCGTGGAAACTGGAGTGGGAGTTGTTGCGGGCCCTCTGAGCGCAAAGCACCAGGAAGCAAAACCGAGAGGCATTGACGCTCAGCTCCCACGGACCGCCTTTACCTTCAATGCGCCAAAGATCCCAGGCACACAATTGGGCCCAATACGATCTAAGTGAGTTTGCGCCTATATTGACTTGGCCGTATCTCGATTTGAGCCGTACTGACTGGTATGTAGCTCGTATCCAACTTGGGGGACACCGCCGGCCCAGGTGCCCTTGGGTCATCTCCCAACCTCCGGTGCAGAGAGTTATCCTGCGGCATCAATGGGCCCTCTGGCTGGTACGACCAGTTTCTCTGCTGAATCACAGGGCATGCCCATTCAATCATCGATGGAACCCCCTGTGCCCATATCCATGGTAACGAATGATTCGGAGCACCCACCAGTCCGATCCCAGTATACTTATAATATGCAGACAACGACTGGCCCCCCGCAGTTATCGATACACACCACTCCGCTCGGAAGCCATGATCAGGCCATGAACATCCCTCGTTACGTCGACAACCCAAGGCCGTTGAAAAGCCCCCGACACATGAGTCATCCATCCATAAGGAGTGCGGGCTCAGTAGCGAACACCGACGCCTCTCCAGAATATCGATACGCCCCGTATGCCCCTGTCAACTCGAGTTCTAGCGAGGTTGCGCAGCCAAGCTACAACCCAGAAACGTCTGGGCCACCTTCGGTGCCTGCAAGGGACTACTACGCACCCGCGCATACCTGGACATCAGCGTCTGGGGAGCATAGTACGAATCTGGCATATGCCAGCACTGCCGAGTCTCGACCGTACCCTTTCCCCCAAGACGAGTACAAGAGTACACCTGCAGGAACTTCGCCAACGAAGACCGAATCGAGCCAGCCGCAGGCTCCGTCGGTCTATAACGGAGCCACCAGAGGCTCTTTTGATGCCATGCATCAATATTCCTGGAATGGGAACTAGACTTCTATGTCTTGTTTTACCCACGGTTAAGAAGCTCGCGTTTGACGATACACAAAAGTTGCCATCAAAAGATGTTGGCCTAACGAGAAGCATGACAACCACTGGACTCGTGGAGCGATTGGTTCGTTTGTCAGTGAGCTTGTAACAATACCTACTGGAGTTTTTCTATTTTTTATGACGGATGGTGTTGGCAATCTGAATTGGGCGGCTTGCACTGATTTGAAACATGGATACCAGAAAGTAGACGGAGCCGGAAGCAGAAGCAAGAATGATGAAGAGTTAATGGGAGTGAAAAGGACTGGCCGAAGGAGAAAGAAGGAGGAGGATCTGATACACGAGGATTGATAACGGATGATTAGAGGCTAATGGCGCTGGGGAACGATGAGAACTGGTCAATTCGAAACCTCTCGTTAATGCAGAGCGGCTGGTTCTGCAACGATTCGAGACGCCGTTGCATGTCTGGGGCTCAAGGACGGGTGAGGCGAAACACGGGCGTATCTTCTCCGATTTTGTTTGTTAATGTTGTTATTTATTTTCTCCTGCGGGTATGAATCTGCGGATTGTACCGGCTCCGTCATGAGGCGGAGTTATTCTGTCAAGCGGCATGTCGAAAAGGTTGCCGCTGAGGTCGAGTTCCCTTATGTATCGATGAAGTAGTTGAAAAAAACAATCGGAATGTGATGAAGAAATTCCCTCGGGCTTTAGGTGACCGGTTTGACTGATCACTACCTATTGTGAAGGAGGTGCAAGTTTGAACCGATAGTTGGGTACCGCCGCAAAATGAATAGTCATCATCCTACCCCTGGTTGGCCCTTGCAACTGAACGTTTGTGCTGTGAACTACATTAACTACAGACTCGGGGCCTTGGCCTCTTTATAGGTACTCAGAAGTGATCAATAACTGAGGTCACACGAACGTCGCACCATCGAATGGCCCTCCGAGGCCCGGACCACCTAATGCCATGCCCCCTCATGCTCGAGCTGTGCCAAGTTAATGTCCCAATAACATGTTCGTATTTGAGCCTCTAAGCAGGGCTATCGTGGATGGCTTTGTTAATAGATCTGTTCTGCAAGTGCAGAAGATAATCTGATTGGTTCACCTGAAGAGCTGAAGTTCAAGTTGATTAATGTGCAGGGGGAATGTTACGTGTAACAAAATACCACTGATCAATGCTCGTCTTTTGTTAAGTATTAGGGATAATTGCGTTTCAATCAACGGGCGATCAGGAGACATCACGAATTCTACCAGGTGCTATAAACGCAAAACTTTCTGGCAATCTCAATACTTTTGATCAGAGGCAAGCTCTCGGGAAGTGGACCTCTTACTAACCTAGGCACGATCCGCAACCAATACAATTTAGGCACCTAACTAAAAGTAGATGTGGCTGGTGCGAGGCGATAAGATAACACGGTGCCGTCGCGGAATTTTGGTACACGGAGATTTCGCTACTTACAGCACCTCGACTTTTGATGGAAGTGGCCCAGCCTCGAAAGATCCCCGCCAATCTACTCCGTATTTCCCTGACTTATCTGTGAAGCTTTGTCTGCACCCTCTACAACACGGTAGTCTTTGTTTCTTTTTTCACATTAAGACAAACTTACCCAGAATCTCACTTCGTGCCCTCTGCGGTTATCCACCATTGACAAAGAGAGAGCAGCATGTTTGAAGTGCCTGAAGCAAAGAGGTAATTGATGGCCTGTTCACCGAGACTCGTTTTTTAGGTATTAACTTGATTTTCAGGGTTCGAAGAGAAGATCTGGACAAATCAGATGACGGCGCAGATAATTGGAGTGACGGCATTTGTGATGCCGAGTTGCGCGCAAAACTGAATGCACAGATCGCAAGATCATTGGGGCTGGAAATCTTGGCAGAATCGACCCCTGAAGTCGCGATGAAGGGCTGTTCTCTCATAGGAGGTAAAGAGTCTTGTGATGACGATATTGGAAATTCAGAGGCTATTCCGGCTGCCGAGGACGATGAGGAAGACGAATTTGTTTTTCGACTTTTCAGTAAAGCCCCACCAAGTCAAAAGGTCATGCTGGAGGAAGATCCTGGGCCAACGGGCGATGGAACTTTTGTGAGCGGCCGGCCACTCACTTACTACATGGTTAAAAACACCTCTGCAAAACAAAAGCATGAGTATACTGTAGCAGCAGTGACTGGGGATCAAGTGTTGGCAAGATCACACGGCAAGGCTTGGGGCCTCGAGGTTCCTTGGAAGGTTACAAAACTCGCTATCACCCGAAAAGCCAGGGCGAATGAAAAACCACATGATGAAGTGGCTCAAAGAAAGCAACGACCAGGAAAGAAACAGCGGATATCCTCAAGAAAACGAGCAAAGGAACGGGAAGAGAGGGAAGCAGCCGAAGTCAAGAAAATGGCCGAGAAAGAGGAGCATATAAAAGACAAGAAGAAGAGGATGAATCGTCTAAAGAAGCTACGAAAAAGGGCAAAAGCAAAAGGACAGAAACCAACATTGGAAGACGGGGATGGGGATAAAGGCTCTAATGCGGAGTCATCAGGTTCTGAGTGAGCTGGAATTTTCTGTGAGCCTTAATGCTTAATATTCTATTAATTTTATTTAGAGACCCCGATGAACAAAGAGAGATGTTATTTAATAAACTATTAAAGTTTTAAAACATTAATATTCATCTTTAATTTTTAAAATAGTTTAATAAATATCATTTGTATTAAGTAATATTTATATAAGTATATAA
>JAAVUA010000207.1:0-18043 GCA_014898875.1 Fusarium miscanthi
GCCCAACCCGATCTTTCTCTTCTCATCTCACACGCCCCTGGCCTCCCTTAGCCGGCTGCCTGCCCGTTCTGCTTCATTCATTTATATCTACCCGCATCCCCAGGTTTTCGTCCAAAGGTTCCATTTATCTACCGTCCACAAAACAACATCGTCTAGCCAAGTGATCACCACTTCCACTTGCTATTTAGCAACAGCTACAGCTCTTTGAGCTTCACTCTCGATCATCACCTCGCCCATCATCAATATCACAACCGCAACAATGTTCGGCTCATACAGTTCCATCAGCTCCATGTGCGCGTCTTCAGCGCCCATGGATATCGCGTCTCGCAACATCTACCGATCTCAGGATTCCGCCTGTGCTTTTCCATCATGGCCCCGACGCGACTCTCTCTCCGAGTCTGACCGAGAGGAGCGACCCACCTCTTATCTATCCGACGACGATCTGTTCCTCTCCGATCCCTTCGACGACGACGCACAGAGCGTCTCCAGCGCCGGCAGCTCTTCTCCCGGTGCCATGGCGTCTCCTCCCAATGTCATCACCGACTTCGAGCTCATCCAGGCTGAGCGCGAGCGCCAGGCCGCTTTGCAACGCGAGTGCCTCCGTGTTGTCGCTCTCGAGAAGGAGCGTCGACGTGCCGCCGCACGAAAGCAGCGCCGTAGCAGTTCTCACAAGAAGAGTCCCAAGACCAAGCTCACCTCCATCAACGAGGAGTCTATTGAGTAGACAAGCTCCGGGAACTTCTTAATGACTGTTACGATTTACGATAGCGTATGTTTACATGTACCCTCAAAACAGCAACGGTCGCTAACAATATTTCAGGTTGCTTTTTGCATTTACATGGCATATGATACCCCACGCAACACAACACAACTACAGCATTGCATGTGCGCAAGAATAGCTGCACATGCAAGATTTACCTACACCACTATACCATCACTTGAGATGGTAAATCTCTTCACACAACCAAACAACCTGTCACTCGCTATACCGGGTAACCTTATTCAGCTGTCGGATCGACTTGTAGCCGCCGGCTTGATTTTCGGGAAACAACTTGACACCACCACTATCTTGGTCGATGACGCCATGGTTAGCCCGCCTTAGACCCCAGCAAATCAGAGGTGGGGGTGGGGGTTCAACCAACCAAGAATGAGTCAGATGGATGAGCCAAGCTTTGGAAATGGATGACAACAACAACAATCAACAATCAAGTCAAGCACCATCATTATCCCATCAATCCCTCAAACTTTCCCGATCGCGGCCGAAGTTGATGGTGCCGGGCGGGTGGAAGCTCCCCCCATCTAGACACCCTTCTAGATGTGGATGTTTCTTCTCCGGACCGTCGGCGACTTCGGCCATCTACCGCTCACTTCTCTTGTCCTTCCCCGCATGGCGACCCGGTAAACGGATTCGTCTTCGGTCCATCACTACCCGCTTGCTTCTTTTTTTCTTTCTTTTCCTGTTGAGGCTTTTAATCGAGCCCGACATTTTATCTTTTCCGTTCCGGTTCACCGGGCTCATTATTGAGTTTATTTAATCGTTTTCGTTTTCGCACACCCTCTTAATGGAAAGCATTCATGTATTGGAGTTCTTAATATTGCATCGTCTTCGGCTTGCATCATCATTGGGCATGGGACATTTGGATACAGGTTATGCTTCAGCCTCCCATCACTGGGATGAATCAGCTGGCACACACTTGGCATATGGAATGGGAAACATTGGCATCGCATGGCACTGCATAGCATTGGATATGCACACAACACTGCATGGTTTACACGGCGATCTGGACTTTTAGATACCTTAGGATAGTTTGGCGGCCTTGAGCCTGCCCTGATTTCAAGATACCCCCTTAGTTAGCATCAACAATCATATCTGGTAAACACATATACTCTACCTAGCTCTTGTCTTTGATTCATGTGATGTGCCGCGTCTGCTTGTGACTCTGCTCTGGTGGTCTCCAGGCGCTTAGCCCTCTGTATCATCACCAGTCTTGGACACACTCACACTTGGCAACAATAAAGGGCCACAAGCCAATCTCACAAAAGCGTGTGCCACAACAAAACCCTATCATCCAATAACCACCAACCATTACCGAAGCACACTTTTCGAGTACCGGCGACAATAGGGACCTATCTATTTTCTAGCCTGGCCCGTGGTAACGTCCCGTGCCGGGGACTTAAGGTCAAGCTGCTCTGTCACATGGGGGCATAGTCTAACGACTTAACCGCGGGGTTGGTGGAGAGCGGTGAGTGGGAGACCGGCGATAAGAGACAATGGAAGTTCGCGTGGTGAGCTTGTGATTGAGGATAAGAGCTTATGATATTTATTTTTCTGTCATGGTTGGGTGTTTGGATAGGAAAGATGGTGGTGATTGTGAAAGGATATCGGTAGTTGGGTGATGTGAGTGTCAAAGAATCGTGCACGGTTGGGGATGTTATTAGCTCGATCGTGGGGAAGACGGCATTTGCTTTGTTTGCTGTGATTTTAAGGTTGTTTGTCCCGTGTGTGGCTTGATAGGTTAAACATCCTCTGTATAGACGTTTGTACTGATATAAGCTTTGGTATTGTCAGAGCGTTGTTCTTGGCTGTTTGTATACTACCAACTTTAACTCAGGAACAACAAACACAAAGAGACTACAGACTTTCAACGGGCGCTTGTGCCACCTACAGGAAAATCATGTCTCAAACGGCATGCTTATGATTTAGATGCCGTTGAGTCTTTGTTTGACACGGGCGTGTATCGCGCTGGTGATGCCGAAGGCGCGAGGAGTGAGAAGTGAAACTTACACTAAAGAAGCCAAGAATAGAACCACAACGAGACGTCAACGGGCTAAGCGAGAGTGTCCGAGATAGTATAGGCAATCTGGTTTATAGTAGCCGAGATAGGACGGACTCGTGCTTCGAGTTACCTTTGTTTCAGAGACCATCTCGATGTCCGGTCCCATTGTTCGCATTTTGAGGGTATACAAAGACGCAGATATCCGTGACTAAGCTTTATACAGCATGAAATTGAGACCTTATAGAGGTCTGAGTTTACCCTTGCATTACTTGTGTGACAATCGAGAAGTTGGAGAGGAGGTCTATGATGATCTGGAGCATGCTGCTCGTGGATGACAGTACAGCCTCGATTGAGACGAACGGCAGTATCGTTTCACATAAGAGATTCTTTCAAGAGTTGTGACAGTATATTGAAGCTATCTGGTATTACTTTGCAGGATCGTGTCAGAAATCTCTTCGGTTCCTAGAGATGCTTGGTGTAAGCCAGTATGTATTCAAGACCGATATCAAGGAGCAAGCACAATCGGACCACAAACTAGTTGAGACACATCAATGAATTACAGACGAATTAGAGAAACATTCGGTAAATCTCGCCCTCAACAGTTTGTCACTTGTTCTAGACAGCAAAGGTCAGGCCAACCGAGAAACTGGCCTGGCAGAGTCACTTGGAGCTGTGGCAGGGAAGAAGGGGAAGCAGCATACTGTGAGTCCTTGACCAGGGCCTATGTAGTAGTCTTTTTCAGGATAAACTTTTTCTTATGGAAGTCTATGCCGGGGTATCGTTTACCGCTAATGTAGTTCCATGGCTTTGATGATAGCAATGTCGCCAACATCATCCCTTCATCAGAACCCCTCCTTGACTATCTCAGCAATGTGACTAGGCAGAGGCCGAATCTGATATGAGTGAGTTCAGTAAAGCTTCAACATGGCATTCCATTCCCAGAAATTATCAATCGATCCCGCGGCTCAGACTCTTTCGTGATATAGTCCTAGGATGTTGACATGGCAAGAGACTCTTTCATCTGGCACATGAAGAATATGTGTGATAACCAGCTTCATGTTAGTAGATTTCTAAGAAATAAAAGACTACAGCATTAATAAGTCATGATATTTGCGTGATGTTGTAGCGTCATGAGGTAATCTTGATTAGAACCATCATTGTAATCATCTTCCCCACATCATGGATTTGCCAAGCCTCACTCTCTCAACCTCACTACTCACAAGTCAACTCACCACCAGCACCTATAACAACGCAGGTATGAAAGAATTTGCACTTGATCTTATTGTCCATGCAAGAAATTGACGTTTAATTGACACATGTATAGCAGAAATGATCAGCGACCAAGATCTGGAGCATCTCCGTCTGGCAGTCTCACTCGCCCACGAAGCCCTCAAAGCAGGAGACGCCCCTTTCGGGTCAGTCCTCGTCTCATCAGACAACAAAGTCCTCCAAACCGACCGAAACCGCACCGTCACAGGCTCCAACGGCGATGGCCGTGCTGACTCGACGCTCCACCCCGAGTTCACCCTTGCTCGCTGGGCACAGCTCAACCTAAGCGATGAAGAGCGCGCGAAATCTACTGTGTACACGAGCGGTGAGCACTGCGCTATGTGTTCTGCTGCCCATGCGTGGTGTGGACTGGGAAGGATTGTGTATGTTTCTTCAACGAAGCAGCTGGAGGCTTGGAAGGCTGAGTTTGGGGTTAGAGGACCGGTTGCGCCATTGAGTATCAACCAGGTTGCTCCGGGACTTACGGTTGAAGGACCCGTTGAAGAACTGGCTAAGGAGGTTTACCAGTTCCAAGTTGAGAGTTGGATGGCTAAGGGTTTCAAGTCCAAGCCCAAGGCTTGAGGTGAAATCTGCGATGTTTCTGAGATGGGATGAGATGAGATGTAGCGTGGCGTATTTGGCTGTAGATGCGCAAATTTCTGGGAGCAATTTGACCGCAGGAGCTTGGGACGTTTGACTGTAAAAAGATGCTTTCAGAATTGCTTGTTGTAACATTCGTGTAGAAGTTCGTGATGTGATGCCCATGGGTTGAGTCTTGGTTTGACTTATATGCTTGTTCCGCCAAATCCAGTAAGCAAGGAACTAAACTATACAGATCGAGAGATTAAACTAAAGACATGTTTTAGATCTCTTATTTGATATGAATTAACTTGAGGTCAACGAGATCGCAAATTGATCGATTTCGACTGAATGATAAAAATATCTTCCCTATCTCCAAGGTGTCTACCATCCAATCAGCTTATCCCCTGTGGCTTAGTTGGCTAAAGCGTCCGACTGTTATTCATAGACAATCGGGAGATCGGAAGTTCGAGCCTTCCCGGGGGAGATATGTTCTCTCAGAGTTTCTCTTTTTGTGTCTTCTCTCTTTTGTTCCTTGTTGTTACGTCTTGTTATGTATAATCGTATTGTTTTGTTGCTGCGGCGTTTAGTCTGACTTCAAGGATCTCAACTAAGACTCCACAGACATCTGACGAGAGACATGCCTCTGCGTTCTTTGAAGGAATGCTCAGTGCATAGCAAACTAAACACTGCTAATTCGTGTGGATAAGTCAACTTGAATTCTAGCAGTGAGTTTGAAACGACGTTGCGCTTTCTGCCAGAAGCTCGATATTCTCAACCTGCTCAGTCGCCAGGGGATCGGCCAGCTCGACTAGGACTCCTGTCTATCTGGATGTAGTAAGTGAAGCAGACTGCAGAAAGCTGAAACTTTATGCTCCATTCTAAGTGTGGTTTGTGTTGGTGTTCTTCTACCCTCTTCTCTCGTACGATCCAAGGAGGTTTTCATCGAGTCTCATGAAGGCGACAGTTCAATTACGTAGTATAGACACGCATTGCAGGAAACACGAATAGGAAACTGTTTAAGTAGCATCAGTTAAAGTAGAAAATGCATGTAGGAGATAGTCTTGGATCAAAAACCGAGATGAAATCGTGAGCCAAGTATGCAAGGCCATCGCTATGCCAGGTACGATGGCAAGCCTCATCGATGGAATCTTAGTAACGTCACATGAATCCTAGCTTTAATAGTCTCATAGGTCTTTCTGAATGATATCTCAAAGATCGAACCAGCGCCTGCATCACTGGCTGTTCCAATAATAATAGCGCCACTTGCATGCTACAGCTCGTCTTCTCAGTGTCTCCTTGGACATCATCAGCCATCACCACAATCAAATACTTTAGAGAGCACCTTTTAAGGTCATTTAAACTGGGCTCATGTGCTGTAGTAGCTTAATAGCCTGATTGGGAGTCTACCGAAAGATGAGAACCGACCACAAGGTTCATCCCAGAGACTGAGCCTGGCCAACAACAGCGTTTCTCTTTAGTATACAACACCACGGGAAACCCTGTTATACCGTTGAATGGGGTATAATAACTAAAATGTAATAGGAAAGTTTATAGAAAAGATGAAAAATGTCTTGTGTCTGGGCCTGCATGTGGCCTAATGACATCCATCTTTACCCGCATAACTCTTCGTTATTCAGGATATGAATAAAGTAGCCACACAGTATCTATAGATATCCAGAATATATTAGGATAAATTTAACTACTCCCGTTATGTATTATGTAACCTGAGACTCTATCAAGCGTTTCTCAGAGCAGTTGGGAGGGAGATACTCTTTGAACCCTCTTGAGCAGTCCTCAACTCCAGGCGGACTATGTATTACGATAGAGGCACCGGAGAGCATTCATCAGATGGATGTTCTAACCAATTGTGACTAAATACCAAAGAAAAGATATCTGGATTTCTGCAGACCACATATCAATTTCCATGGTCGAAACTGGGCAGATAGTGAAGGCCGTTCTGGGTAATACCTCAACAGTACATCAACACCAATATTTGTCAAAACTGATAGATGATCAACAAGACAAGGGCAATCAAACGCATTCCTAATTGGAATTCAATAATTGACCACTTGGGGCGCATCATGACAGCTTAAACATGATCTGACCTTGCCCAAGTGACGATGGACCTACAACCAACAACTTTGACCACCCGGATAAAAGGACCGTGATGCACGAGACCAATTGAGTTCCATCTATATACTCAATCAAGAATTGACAACTATGCTGCAGATGCATAAAGACCCAAAGAGACTGTGAGGATGATCCGACATCAAGCCTCAGTCTCGGGTATCTTGTGGTCCTTCTCGAGGATCAAGCCCACTTCCACGATTTGCGAGATGATTTGTCTCCGTACCGAGACGAATAAATCTGAGACAATGAGCCAATAACGGCCGATGTTGAACGCCCGCTATCGTGAGCTCCATCTCGTATCAACTCATCGCATATTCACATTGCTAAGCCTCTGATGGGCTCAGATCGAGGCTGGAATCCTCTTGGCACCCGCATTCCTTTCATGCACAATGTCTAATATCGAATGCCCCGCGGAGCCGGCTTCATTCCAATTGGACCGTGATCGAGACAAGTGAGATCTAAATATTGGCCCCTTTCAACGCACTGTAATTCTTTAGTGGACGATTGCATGCATTGTCAGAATACCCCGTAGAAGGGCCACTCGAAACCGTTGGCTTTCAGTTGGATCCCATCTAGTACTTGGAAATGTATCAATTAGGTCTGATTGCGGGGAAGCCTGAAGCCACACGAGTTGATGGTTGGCGATGCAAGGGATTTCACTCACCCAATCCTCAACGTTACTATGCTCGGTGTGCCAGCCTTACGTTGCAGCTATGGAAAGTGATTGAATTCAACTGAAATGTGATGAGAGCCATGAACCTTGGAAAAGTAGTGAGACACAAGAACGTGGCCGAGCCATTTGGGCAAACCCAAGGATTTGGTAGACCTAGACCCTGCCATGCGCGGGCGTTGATCCCCAACTTATCACATCTGTAAGTCAGCTGAAAGTGATCAACAATATTGAGAGAGCAACGTTGACCTGTCAACCTGTGAACGAAACTCATAGAAAGATGGTGTAGTAAACTCCACTTCACAACCGTGGACTCTTTTGGCACGAGGACTCTAGGTAGGGCCTCCGGGGCCCTCTTCCTATCTCGAGTTTGTCCAATATAATATTGCGGTATTGGGGTGAGTTTGCCCAACTTTCGCGATTCTTGACCTACCAATTTAGTCAGGCTCGAGCCGTTATGCGCCTGGCTGAATGCTACTCAAATATAAGCGTATTCCAGTGGGCCGAAACCATTCGGACAGTTGAAGTGTCCAGATTAATATCTCAGCAAATAAGTGTGCAGAGGCTTTGATCCCATAGCGGGGCCTTGCTACCAATCACGTACAAGTCACATATATAAATCTTACAAGCTGGCTTTGTCCCTGGGTCGATCTGATGAAGAAAGGCGGCCGACACTGCGACCGCAAGAAAGACCGTTGGACTCGGAGTCTTTTATCAAGTGGCGTTATCAAGATGTGATAGTCACCATCCATCAGCCTGGCCGCGGTTTGGGCCGCAGGTAGTAGCATGGAATCGCATGCTCATACCCCAGTTGCCATATCGAATGTGTGAAAGCAGCGACCGGAAGCCCCGCGGCCGAGAAGAATGTCCTCAACCAGGACCAGCATGTTACGGTCAACAGGGGAAACGAGAAATGTGATGGGAAAATCACAACCTAGTGCACAGACCTGAGATTTTCTGAGCAAGTGAGTAACTAAGAAAAAGTTGTAGCTTTGACTTGGGTAGGACTGCTTGATACGAGCTGCAGGCGCGGGGTGAACCAGCAGCAGAAGAAGAAGCAAAGAAAAGGCGAGGCAAGGGAGCTTGGATGTCTCTCAGATCAAGTGCCTGCAGCAATCCGTGCCCAGATGTTGCACAAAGACGCAGCTTGTGCGAGGCTGCAGCAAAGCCTGAGAAGACTGGAGACGACCGTGGGGTAGCCTGGATTATAAGTTCTGAGGCCAGACAAGCCAAGCGAGGTCCCGGGATAATGAATTTGCGTAGGTTGTCGGCTGGCAAAAGTTCTTGCCCTCGGTCAGTGGCGTTGAGGCCCGTTCGTGTCTGAATATTAAGTGTGTGCAGCAGAATAGTATGTATTTGCGGAGCTGCCCACTTGCATCGTAATTATCTGCACATCAACAAGATAGGATCTTGGGCAGTAAAAGACCAAGCTGTAATCCAACAACTGATAAATACGTGGTTGATGTCTGAATGCCTTTGGTAATGATTCGACCTTCATGACCCTCTGCATGCACGTCTTTGAGGTCAAAATTACTTATTAATTCACTGGTCATGCTGTGCTTGGCCTGCAGGCCACTCTAGAAACAGAATTTGTACGGCGGAAGCGAGTAAAACAAGGCGAACCTACTCAACAAGAACGGAATCGTGACAGTGGACAGCATCTACTGCAAACGCCTGTTCCTAGCCGAGCGGTTGATAAGCAAGGTTTCGATAGGTGGAGGCGCTTGTTGGACTCGAGACGCCGTGCGTAGAGAGGAATCTGAGGAACTAGAAATGCCAAGGTTGTGACAGGGAGGTTGCCTGTCGGTCAGCGATGCTAAGTCTGGATAAGCAATCCAACTTGGGTCTCAGCCACATGTTTCTGAGACAAACATCGGAAGAAAGGCTTTATACCGGGTTGAAATAAACAGAAAGACGGTTTCCGTCTTTTGTCAGCCAGAATTGACCAGTTGTGGAGGCTGGCGTGTAAGTCATGTTGATGTACAGGTCTCAGGCACAAGGGACAACGACGGTATCACTGCCTGTATCCGTATTCGCAGTCTGAGGGCTGTTGATATCCATGTCCTCAGGTGAATTCTTAGCGCAGTTTCTTCTCTGACCCCTAGATCGACTGAGTCAATCTGAAAGACAAGTGAGGGAGCCAATTCAACGGTCAAGACCCTGCTCGTTTGACCGATGCGTTGGTACTGTACCCATCTTGAGTCACTATCCCCAGTTGCCAACTAAGGAGCAGGGTGACGTGTATGAGACGCAAATATCTGCGTTGTCAGAGGCTCATCAAAAGATATACGATGTTTGAAGTCTGAAGTTTGAATAATAGAACATCGCTATTCTCAAGCATCATCCACCAAGCCACCCACCTACGGTAGAGAATAAGGTGTGGGTGTGGGTATGGTAGCACTGGAACGGGATGGACCAGGGGCACGGGGAAAAGCAAAGAAAGAAAGAAAGAATCGTGTATGCGGGAGCAGAGGAAAGAGAGATCCACAACCCAGTAAACGCAGCAAGGAACATTGAACAAGGAGACTTTACGAATGGCAAGACCAAATCAGATACCAGCAATTTTACTGAGGCAAGTACTTACCTTAGGTACCTCAAGGTAAGGTAGGTACCTTATCAAAGAGTCAGGCGTGAAAATATTCACATCGAGACTTGTTCCTTCCGAAACATTGCATGAGGTCAAAAGTGGAGAAGCAACAATACTGTCCTGTTGGATATCAGTCGATAGGCGACATTTCTATCCGAAATGATATCAGTGGCAATACAGTAAGTATCTCGGATATTAGACGCGCGATCCTCATATCAAACACTATTGTCAAAATTTCCCTCATCATCTGATTTTCACGCCAAGCAACGTGCTTCTTAGTATCATAACGTCTACAGGCTGATAGACTGACATTGTTCATCAAAGCCTATACGGAGAGAGCTCCTTGCTCTTTCCGTTAGAAATATGTGGGTACGGACCCTCTTCGCTAGCGGGACGGGAAGGAGAAGGCGATTAACTCCCTGCAATAGAGGTGATCGGCCGGCTTATTGGCCCGTGCCGTTAAGCTAACATGGCCAATAAGCGCCGAGGAACAGCTGTAGCACAATTTTGGCAAGCGGGGTTTATAGCTGTAGCCAATCAATGTTAGTCTACAAGCGCTTGCTCAAGCCCCCCATGTTTCGTTTCCCCAACCACATGCTTTTCTATCTTCCTCATCTCAACGTCGAAATGTCTCCGACAGAGGTCATAGAGCACTGTAATCGACCGTGTTATATGCCCTATCGACCACTGCAGCCGTAGAGAGCACCCTCTGTATGATATGCTGCATCATTCTACCTGGAGAAGCATCTGTGACGCTTCCATCAGAGATGGATGGATGGATGTTGTGTTGATGCACCCACAGACCTCAATGTAAGGTACCGACCAGTCTTTGGTCTCGAAAGATATCCAGAACAACTGGATCGAGCATATCATGTCGTGGCGCCCATTTTCTACTACACCAGTGTTACAGCAACTGCGCTGCGTGGGAGGACGCCGTGCTGCCCCTACGCTGCTGCACTATGCTCTGCTGTGTTGTCCTGCAATGCTTGAGAAGCCACCGCTTGTCGTCGTACCAGACGCCGCTTGCATACCTCTGATCATTTTACCAAAAGAGGGGCTGCAGGGACATTGATTTCTGTGCTCTACGTGATTGATGGATTCCTATCAATGCAAATTCAGGATGAAATTTGGATGAGACGACGGCGGAGATCGTGACGACCAAGGACGTGCTTCCATGATAAAAAGTCATATCTCAAATGGTGAAACCCGAGCCATTCATGCGCTTGCAAGCGAACAATGGAATACAATTGATTGATTCATAGGCCGAGTCCCTCGAGTCTCAAGCCGGAATTGATTTGGAGATTTACAGGGGTCCCAGTCAGCCAGTCTAGTAGTGAACCACACAATTTGATGCGCTATCCAACAACTTTTCTGAGAGACTTGAATTTAACGGCACGCGGCCAGCCCACGAGGCTAAATCTGGCAGGGGGCATTGCTCGCTAGACAATTGACTTGCTACGACTCATTGCTCGTCATTTCGCCTTGTCTTTTAATTCAAGATCCACAGTCGACGATTTACGATGCGATGGCAATCCCACGTTGGACTTTGTTCGTCATTGCAAGGCCGCAGCCGCCGGCCACGATCCATTCACGTCAAAGTGACCGCCTCCGCCTCAACTGGCGTCTTTTAGATCGATGTCTGATGCTATACCATTCCCAAAACCCCTGTCAACGATACAAGAGGGGATCCCAGTTGTCTGCGGCTTTTCTACCCCACTCAACTTGTTAGCTCGAGTCTGAACAGCAGAAAGGTGCTCATGTTAACCCAAGCTCCCAATCCCCAGCCGCCGTCGACCATCCTCCAAAACGGCCCCCTGGGTGCCATGTTGCCCATGAGCCGGTCCGTCTCTGCTGATCCATTCAACCCAACGCTCTCAGGGCTCTATTTTAATATCGTCTCTTTCTGAATCATCCACTGACAGGCCAGTACGCTGCTCTCTAGGCGCCATCTCTGACTCTGGACCCCGACCTTGATCCATGATTGATGGTCCATCACACATAGCACACGCAGTAAAGGCACCCACACTGGTACGAACCCTGTGTCCGCGTCTTTCTCAAAATCATCTCGACCTGCCCTTTTTCTGCTCTGGGTTTCCTTCTTGGGCCTCCCTCTTCTTAGCCCTCTCTTTCCGCCTTTGCATTGTGTATTGTGTCTCCCTGTCTGTTGGTGTCGCCTCATCACACTGTCACATCTTCAGCTCCAGCAGTTCCCTTGAACCTTGATATCACAACTCCACCATCAACCGTTTACACCAGCCCCCAAAGAGACTGATCAGTTTTTTCTTGGAGAGAAAAAGGATCAAGGTAGGAATTTCAATTCGTCTTCTTTTTGAAACGTTCTGTATTGTCTGTTTTCCCAAGCCCCCAATTGCCCATTGTACGTCTCATCTTGCCCTGACCTCTCACCCCTTGTCATATCTTCCGTCTAAGTCGCATGTTGTCGCTCAGCATACATGCACACGCACACACACACACACCTACATAGCCTACACAAGGACATGTTTGATGGACCCTAGAATCATCTTCAAGGGATTTCTCAAGCTACGTCTGCAAGTCAAGCGCCGGGTCACACCCCTTTCACATCCCCCATCCCTATCCGCATCCACTACCAAGCTCTTCCTGGTAGCTACACTTTGACCTCGACCACTTTGCGCGCACATATCTATTTGGCGTCGTCAGACCCCAGGCAGTCACATCGAATCTGAGCAGGGTTGGGGGCTGTATTCTTCTTGTTGCCGAGTTGTGCCTGTAGCGTCGTTTTTTCCACTGCTGCCCTGGTTGATGTTGCTCTCGACAAGCAAAACCGTTGCTCTGCCCATCTCCACACACATCGAGTCTTTCTCTACGCCTTCTTGCGTGTTTTGACTTTCTCAACTTTTTCACACTTACACTAATTCGCATCCCGAAGACTTCTCTCTCCTCACCGCATCTACCTCTTACTATACACCGTTGCGACCGAGACATACAGCCCAAGAGTTCCGTTCGTTGTCCAACCTCACTTGCCCGTCGCTACCCGCGTGCCCGTATCGCATCGTATCGCGCAGTGACGAAACAGAATTCAGTATAACACGATCCGAGACTTTGGCTTACCAACACACCAAGAAACCGTCATTGTCCGGGTGCGGGCAGCAGAGGATTCCGAGGCATGTTCGACAGCCCTAAAGTGTAACTTTCCGACTGTTCCTGCGACCCCGAGAGCAACAAAGTTGTAGACCCCGCTATCGGGGGTCGTTCGTCGTCGACATCGATTCGCATCAGAACAGTACGTGCAGCGTCGCACAAGGCGGGAATCCTTGTAGAGAACCCATAGCCCTCCGTGGTCATCCGACTGGCTAACACGGGCTCCGTTAACGCAGGTCAAGATTCAAGAAAGAATATCAGGCCCATCATGTCCGTCCCCATGGCCGGTTCGTCACGGAATCGCACCGTATCGTTAAGTTCCGGTGGAAGGTCTGCAACAAGGAGTAAGACGTCGCAGGTCCCAGACAGCAGCACGATGCCTCATGTTACCGATTTAAAGTACTTTGACCCCTGCGCCGCCACCGCGTCCATGTTTTTGTACGCCCAGGGTTCATCCGTTGTTTGCTGTCACCATGATACTCTTACCATTGAACGAAGGTTTTCTCGACACGCTGATGAGGTTCAATTGTTAGCGGTCGATAATCAGAGTGAGATTGGTGGCGGCCGCTTCGTTGTCAGTTACGATGCTGGCCAAACAGCAATTGTGTGGGATCTAATGACAGGCGATGAGATCTCTCGATTTGCCTGTTATGACCATTTAACTGTCGCAGCGTGGATGAAAAATGGCAATGTGGCTTTTGGTCAGTTATTGGAATGAGTTTCACATGATCATGACTAACGATTTGAAGGCAACACAAAGGGAAGCATTATCATGTTTGAGCCATCTACATCCGAACATGTTTCTTCAAGGACTATTGACCAAATCGCTGTGACTGCATTGGCACCATCAGCTGATTGTCGAACATTTGCCATCGGGTGAGTTCTTATCCTCTCTCACTCAAATCTCACTAACACAGTCTCAGCTACCAGAATGGCTCTCTATTTGTTGCAACCTTGCAACCACGCTTCACTATTTTACACAATCTTACCACTTCCAGAGGACCGTCACCTATCGTGAATCTCGCGTGGCATGCTTCCTCGTCTCGGCAAAAGTCGGACATGCTTGCAGTCCAGATGCGTGACGGTGACTTGCGAGTCTGGAGCGTGGCAAAGAAATATAGCGCCGATGACCCTGCAAAGGTGGTTCGAAACCTCAAGAAGGCTGAGATCTCCATGGATGGACCCAACTGGATGGGATGGTCAAAAAACGGTCGCATAATACAGTACTCCGACTCGTAAGTTTGCAGCTCGCCACCACCATAAAACGCCCTAGGCTACGCGCGCGCTTAGCTGCATGACCCCTATCATCAACTAACACTTGCACAGGCAAACACAGTCATGGGATGTTAGGACAAAGCACGTCACTCATGATCCCATCCCGACTCTAGATCTTGTTCGCGGCCTTGCCGTCTATGGCCCCGGTGCCACGTTGTTCACCCTTGGCCCCAATAACACCGTGCAGCAATTGGACTTGAACTCACCGGCCATCATGGTCGCCAATGTCCAACACCCAGCAAACCTATTGCCACCCTCGCCCCCAGTCTCAGAAGAAACTGGTGATCGATCAGCGACCTCGGCTACTACTATCGCCTCCGAGTCTGAGACGAGCTCTATCCCCCTGGATATGAATATTTCCGAGAGCGACGAGGATCACCTATCACCGTTTGCTCGCCTGACTCGACGCCAAGCTTACGACTCTGGTAATGAACCCTACGAATCAGCCAGCCCTGTCTCAAGCCGAAGTGGGCTCTCATCCTTATCTAAGTCTTCAGCCGGGTCGTCTCAAACCCCTGGCCGTTACCCCGGATCCATAAGGTCAAGAGGACTGTCAGAAAACACCTATATCTCGGCTGGAACCTCGATCAGGTCATCGACTATTGGCAACAGTGCTCACGGTAATACAAGAGATTTAGACACTTATTCCATGGGATACTCTCTTGGCACTACAAGTGTTCCTTCCATGGCCTCAAGCCGATCACGAAGAAGACCTTCTCGCCTGCGCAATGAAGTTCCCCGTAGCCCTGACGACAACAAGGTGCACGACCTATTCAAGTTTACTCGGGCACGTCTCAGTGATATTCCTTACAAGCATGCTATGGGCGCCAACAGTGCTCGTCTCACCAATGATGATCTGCGCCGTCAAATGCTCAACACCATCTTCGGATGGAACAAAGAGGTTGAAGACCTGATTAGGGATGAGATGAGTAGGCATCCCCAAGGATCCCCCAGCCGCATTCTCTTGGCCAAATGGCTTGGTGATATCGATCCTAATATCATGAATGCAAACTTCGAGAATATGACTTCTTCGGACTGGATGTTGTTGGCTCTGAGTGGCATCGGCGGTCATACCTCACAACAGAAGCTTGGCCACACGTACGTCCAGCGCCTACTTGAGGCTGGCGACGTGCACGCAGCAGTTACGATTATGCTTGGTATGGGTGATCATAACGACGCCATCGAGGTTTATATCTCTCACAAGCGCTACATGGAGGCGCTGATCCTCACATGCCTCTCAGCCCCTAGCGTTTGGGAACGACAAGCTGCCATTATCAGAAAATGGGGAGAGTGGGCAGTTCAACATGGCCAACAACAGCTAGCAATCCGATGCTTTGCTTGTACCGACCAAGAATCTACTGAGCCTTGGACTTCTCCATCCGCCGCGCAGCTGAACTTCCAGACTATGACTCCTAGTATTCCTGAGATCTTAAGCCCGCCTCTCTCACCTCCCGGTGTTCAACGTGGCCCCCAACGCAGCATCGCAAAGACCTCTGCCCTCAAGCTCATCACCTCGTTTGGTGATCAAACGCAAAAGTCAAAGTTCTTTGCTGGCGACGGTGGTCAAACCCCGATTGCCGCGGGTGTTACCCCTATCGCTGACTCTGCTGGCTCTCCCGCTTTCTCTCATGCCTCCAACAACGAGGCCACGACAGCCTTCCTTCGCCCTTCAAACAATAGCAGATTCAACACCCCAGTCTCTGCCAGAGGACGTGGGCGTTTGCCGTCCATTGGCGAAATTCCCTCAGACCTCAACCGGGAGGCACTCCGATCTGCTGAACTGTCTGCTGTGCCATATGACTATGAGCCTCGATCAGGTCATGCTCGAACACCATCTGGCAATGACAACATGATGATGGGTACCGCATTACAGCGCGCTGCTACTGCGAGCCCGATGATGATGCGAGAACACGCTCAACGCGTTGTCCAACCAAGTGAAGGTGATTTCCCACCACCGCCTGACCAGGCCACTATGTTGAAGATGCAGCAAGCATCACGTAATCATCGTAATGGCTCCCGTGACCGCATTCCTGTGGGTTTGAATCTACAGCTGCATCCTGGGCCAGCCCACGACGACATTACATCTCCAGAGCAGTCAGTTACTTCTTCTACCCGCTATCACTGGCCAACTCGCCGCAGAGGTCCTGCCTCTGTGACAAGTTCTGTCACTTCTGCATCAAGCGCTGGAAGAAGTCTTCGCCATCAAGCTGTGCGCAACCGAGAAGATTACATTCATAGCTTGGATGCTGCCAATCACTACTCCAAGAGACAGCGCAGTCGTCAGCGTAGCCATTCAAGAACTCGGGATGCTTCACGCAGTCGTCCTGGAAGCCGAGAGCGAACTGCACGCTCTCGGGAACCTTCTGAGGAACGTGGACGTGTCAGTGCTCGCAATTGGCCCAAGGCGAAACGATCGCCTACTTCCCCCATCCCCATGTCTCCAGAGGACTTGCTGAACTTGAGCACTCCACGACATGGTCAGGTCACTGAGCCGAACACAGTACGCAAGGTTAGCGGATCAACTGTGAAGCCAAAGAGCCGCAATTCAAGCCGTGGAAGCCGCCGCAGGAGCCCAGAAGGCCGCTCTCGCCCGCCAGCTCTTACACTTCGTGGCCGAAGTCAAGGCCGGGAGAGTTCTGCACAGCGTTCTCCTTCATCACCATTACCTCTGAGTGCTGCCATTCACCATTATCAAGGCTCTGAGGATGAAGAGGACTACAGAGCAGCCATGGCTGCCCAAGAGGAATTCAGGAACAAGCACAGCCGCAGTGGCAGCCGAGGTCTTGGCTCACCGGCCTTGAGCAAGCAAGATGCTTCGGAGCACCGACGCAGGGCCAACTCTGAGGTCGCCAACTTCGATGGGTCTATCTCTGTTCACGGCAGAGCTGCCTCAACTGAGCATGCTGGTGACCTCAAGCAAATGAAGGATGAGCGTCAGCGAAAGAAGGAACAGGCTGCACGGGAACTCGAGGAGCGCCGCAAGTCTCTGGCCAAGCGTGCCCAAACCCCTTCAATCCCCCATCCTAACGAGTTCTCTCCCGCGCTTCCGATTACGGTTGAGACTGCTGAGCCAAAGCCGCTGCCTGACGACATCCCACCTCGCAGTGCTACTGAGCCACCACAAAGGAGTATGTACGCCCGTAACGGGCCTGTTATCGGACTTCCAGCGACCCCAAAAGCCATGCGACTTATCATCGAGGGCAACCATGATCAATCAGGAAGCACCCCCAGGCCGGATGTGCCTAACATCCCAGCTGGCTTTTCTCAGCGATATTCACCAGAAACTTCGCCTCAACAGTCGCCCGAGAGAGAGGAGCCAGTTGCCGAGCCCAGTCTCACTCTGCTGCCATCCACCGTCTACCAGCCACCAGCGCGACCTCCTATTCCTCGTAGCATGTCAGCTCCCATTCCCGATGAGCCTGGTCAGCGCCCTGCTCGCTTCGCACGCAAGAACAGTGTTGGGCGCATTGAAGAAGTTGTCCCTGGCGAGCGACGACGTTCTCACGAAGACCCTATGCCCCCACCACCTCCTCCAGCACCCCCTGTTCTTAAGGAACTCAGACATTTGGCTTCACCACCCCCCCCGCCGCCCGCCCCTCTGCAACACGCCCAGCGACATCAGCAACCTGGCGC
>JAAVUA010000208.1:0-35146 GCA_014898875.1 Fusarium miscanthi
CCCCTCCTCCTCCGCCGCCGCCCATGGCACCAGGCGGCGGCGGAGGAGGAGGGGGAGGTGGAGGAGGCATCGCGGAGTCGTTCTATGTCCTGAACTGCGTGGGATGGGGTGGTTGAGGTTGTTTTGCGGATGAATAAGAGATAGTCGGGTTCTTCGGACTTGGACAGTGGGGGTCCCGACCTTGAGTTTATATACGAGTCCTACGACACAGCCTGGGGAGGCAGCAGTGAATGCGAAGACCAGCTAAGGAGCGGATATACAAAGGCCAAGGTTAAGCTCGAGGTACTGGATCAGTTTGGATATCTCAAAGCGAGAGCCACATCATGTTTCGTCATGGCCAATGGCATGCTTACGCCGTTGCATGGAAAGAATGGAAGGCAGCACCGCTACTCACAGTGGACACGCTGGGCATGGATGGTCTGGGCAGCCCCGCTTTCTTGTAACCTACCTAAAGTTCCCGAAGATACCTACCTCCTTGGGCTTCTTTTGTTTAGAGCTTCACTAATGCGACCATGACGATATACGCCAGAAATAAAGCGATTTATTTCAATGTAATTAGGACAACTAGAAATATCTGTGAGAGACATGAGCAGTCATGGAAGCACAGCACTTGGCCCTGTCTATTCAACGGGTGCTATGACTTATAAAGCTGGCTTCCACTAGAATTTGCTTGGAAGTGAGCAGCCTATCACAGTTGTCAATCACTAAAAGGTGGGGCTTCCCGCTCGCGTATCATGGTTGCGAAATTCAGAGTCGGTTTCTGAATAGCATCAACGACCAACAAGACAGGAAGAGTTTTACTCAAGAAGGACGCGGACAATTGGGGGTAGAGAAACGACTGGGGCCTCTAGAAACGAAAGTCGGCCATCATACTTTGGACACAAAATCATGTCACGAGTCGGTACCCGACATATTGGCAATATCTGCCATCGATGCGCTTTTACACCAGCACCGACAGTCACAAACCAAGCCTTCGTTAGCGGAACACTCCTAGCTGCCATTCGCCATGGGAGAAAGATAACAATAAAGGGCCCGCGCGCACGATGGGCTGCGACCACATCAACATACCCAGACCTCAATATCCAGCCGGCCGATGCCGATAAAGTTCCTCGACAATTGACTGATCCGACACAACTGGCAAATATCGTAGAGAGCACAAAGGATAAGTTCCTGGCGACAGATGGAATTCCGGCGAAGCAACTGACGACTGCGGCCCTCGAAACGTGCCTCAAGGCTGCTCAAGCCCTCCAACCTCAAATTCACAGGGCTGAGGCTCAGTCACGGACGTCCACATCAAAGCTAATGGAGTTGGGAGCAGAGCGAACTGGCCAAAGACCAAATTCTATGGACCCCCAACTTGCCGATAGCGTCAAAAAGATCTCGTACTCGGCCTATGCAGTCATTTCGCAACCCAATGTCGAGATAACACCCGCCTTCCTTGAACTCTACGTTGCTATTCAGGCTTCGCTAGGCCGGCCTGAGTCGCTTCCTGCCGTGTTCGAGATGTTTGCGACCAAGAAGAAGGCGGTTGTCAAGAATGGAGTGGTCCAATATGTGGCTTCAAACCCCAACGCTGCAGTCAAAGCAATTGAGAAAGGCGTCGCGGACATGGCTTTGCAGACTGCTATTGACGCCAAGAATCTAGATTCGGCACTGGGCGTTGTTGAGGCCTCCTTCAGTCTTCCTGCATTCAAACGTCAGAAGCTTATCAAGCACTCCACTACCCCTGCTCTCGCCCTTGGTTCTCTTCCCTTTGGCATCTTTGGTCTTGCTTCAGCGTATGCTACCTACTGGCAGAACACCATGGATATATCCACAGCAACAGGCCTCGGTGTTGCTGGTATCTCTGGATATTTCTTGGTTGTGGGATCAATGGGAATGATTGCCAAATTAAGTAACAAGGATCAGATGAAGCGTGTGACTTGGGCGCCTGGCACACCACTGCGTCTCAGGTGGCTGAGGGAAGAGGAGCGAGCTGCTATGGACAAGATTGCTTGTGCTTGGGGTTTCAAGGAGCCCTGGAGGCATGGAGAGGAGTCTGGCCCTGAGTGGGAGGGTCTGAAGGAGTACATGGGTTACCGTCAGATGATTCTCGATCGTGTTGAGTTTATGGAGGGCATGAGTTAGTTTCTCCGCTGTTCCCCCAGTGTATACCATATCTGTAAAGAAGAAACATGGAAGAAGTATTTTATTTATACTCTCCCCGAGCAAGCTACACCGAATAATATGATGTTAGATGGCTGGCAAAATGAGAATAAAGAGAAGAGCAACATGCATAGCTGAAAGTTTGCTATATAGCCCTTGCCCAAGACTAGAGGTTGGCCTGTGGGTTAGTCTCATACGTAACCCCATACTCAACAGTCTTCCTTATCACACCAGCAGCACTTGCCAATGTGGACGGCGTATCAGTTCTTTCTAAAGGGCCTAAAACGACTTCCTCACTTGCTTCATCGTTTGGAAGCACGACACTTCGTGTAAGGCCTTGTACACTTCTGGGCCCAACGTAAGGATTCCAAGCTCCAGTCTGACCTCGAGATCCATCGATGCGTTGAGAAACACTGTGTGATGACTTATTTGAACTAGGGAAACATGATGGGAGGATGATAGCGATGGGGATGCGGCACATTGGGAGGTATGTGCAGATAATAGCTAAATTTTGTTCGATTATAGTCCACATTGTGGAGCTAATGTAGACTAGAACACTATCAGCAAGATCAACTTCATATTCTTACGCAAGGCACGTACATGTCGTATCAAGAGTTTTGGTTGCCAGGTCGAGGGTTGTCATGCGCACGATGGATGTCACTATAACACTAAGGAGAATGAGTTTACCTGGTACTTGTCTGGCCGGACTTTACTTACACGCCGCCACCCATGGTAAGAACCATCATGAGTGCTCGTTTGTGCGCGACGGGTAGTTGACTTATCCATATAGGCTGCATTGGCAATATCAATATCAAGGCATCGGTGCCGATGGAAAACCCAGCATTCGCGTGCCAGTTCTCGTTGAGGCTAATGCAAGTTGGTTGGATAGACTTGTCCCAGGCACCTCTGAGTGGGTGGCACTGCCAGATTGATAAGGCCGAGGCTATAGACATATAACAGGCAATGGTGCCTATGAGGGTATAGCAGCACCTGCAAAACCATTTTTGGACAAATATGCGGAGATATAGTAAGAGTATCGATATCTTGGCGAGATTCACAGTGGGTTTGTAGAATATCTGAGCGACGTAGAATAACTAAAGACGTTGGAGTTATCATCTAGTGAATTGTCGTAGAAGCCATGTAGTAAATGCTACTCACCTTGAGCGCCATCGACTTGTCATCTGTGGTCAAGGTTTCTATATGACGACCAAATCCATAGCTGCAGGAGACTACCATAGCAATTTGTACAGTAAAGGCAGATAACTATTTAATTAGTGTCAACCATTTGTGAGTATTAGAATCAGGCATAACTTACAAAGGATATAATGATGGTTGTGTCATCCCAACCCAGACTCGATCTCCTAGCTACACGGCTCCAAAAGCGGAAAAGGATAAAGATAGGCGTCACAACGAAGAAAGTAACGCTTGGGGCGTAAATCAGCACTGCGTTGCTCTCGCTTGGGATATCCTCCAAGATCATCGTGGACAATTGAAGACGTGAAGCGTGTGTTCAGTGCTATGGTAACACTGAGACGCCAGCACCATGGGAAAAGCTGATCCGGCGAGGGACGACTTACAATAAAAAGCTCGACCCTTTCTGAGTCTCTCGACTTGGCTTCGGTTTCGACCGGGAGCACTAGAAACAAGAATCTGGATGCTTGTTGCTTCTGTGCAGGGGCCGATGGTATGCAATAGATTAATAACACGAAAGACCTCTAATTATAGCCCATAACATCTAGAGAGTTGATATTGGATGGCCTGGTAATCAATAAGTTATCTCAGCCGTCAAAGTAGTGACGGCTTGTTTGAGGCCATCCATTCGTGAAGTGGTCAGTGGCATTACTCCAGGCTGTATCAGCGACTTATTACTCAGGGACGCCCAGCCACTACGGGTTTTCCCATCGCAATTTTATGATAGAAGATGAGAACTCGAATTTTTCTTAAAAATCTCTGACATTGGTTTCATCTGGTTCTTACAGGGAAGAGATTGTGTTATTCTGCAGGTTCCCATGGTGTTTGGTAGACATTTTGCTCGCCTTCCTTGCAAGTGATTCTTTGCAACGAGTGGAAACAGAACGCTCTATTTATCCTGGACGAAAAGTTCAACCATGGGTTAATCCTGGCGAATGGCGACTTGCAGTCTGCTTTCCTTCTGATTCACTTGGTTCCATCGCATTGTTTCTTGCAGGTGAATTCAAGGGTAATCCAGGGGCAGGAGAAAAAAGCAATGATTCCAGGAGGGAATCGAATAAGTAAAAATTGGTTCAAATCTCGATTCGAATTAAATGTTATGCTTATAGTTGCTTTTATATTAATGATATATTATCCCAATATTTACGGTTTCCCAGGAGAAAAGACAGGGCTTGTTTCTTCTCCGTACCACATAACACGATTTCACAAGGCTGATTAATTCTCAGAGAAAACTATATAAAATAATATAAGATATGTAATTAAAAATATAAAAGTCTATAAAAGCCTTAATTCTTTTAGTTCCTTTTCATATAATATTATCCATTTTATAGAAAACCTTTTATAATTTGATATCAGAATAGCTGTTTCTGCTGTCACCCCAAACGTGCTTCAAGGCAACCAGAGCACGAAGGTAATCATGAAACATTTCGCTCGAGTTGCTGTTTTTAGACGTCGATGATACCCCGTAGCTCCGATCTATGCGGAGAAGGAGACCGAGCAAGCCCACATTTCCCGGTGCTGTACGCCCGGGGGTACCGAGGCCTTGTCCAAGATATCTTTGTGAGAACCGACGACGATCAGTGAGAGAAACCCGGACCATCCCCACTGGTGAGTATTATGTCGACTTTGGTCTCCGCCTCGCCAAACTTATATGACTATTGATAAACGTCGCTTTGCTTGGTGTTGAGTGAGGAAAAGAACAATCCAGTTTGATTAGTGTCAAACTAAACGTGATCATTTGAGTAAGCAGGCGGCAAAAAGTCTTTTTAGATGTTTGGAATCTTGCATATTAGACCCAAAGCATGAGTTGTTATTGTGTAGACTGAGCTCATGGGTGGTGGGAGGGACGGCACTGGTGTCACTGTTGGCACTGCTTCGCACAGGTGCCATTTGCTTTAGACTATAACTATCAAAACATCAGGAGCGGATCAGTTAACCAATACTCTGCATCCTCCATATGCATAATATTCACAGACAGAGAAAAGAGGAAGGTTCTACAAGTCCGCGGTCTGCGTAGTTTGGTAAGTCCCTGAAGTATATGATAATCAACATCGCTAACCTTATAAGAAGCAAAAGGGTCGATAAATGGCGGAAGTCCCATTGGAGGTAGCCGGAAAGGCACGTACCGTAATGTTCGAGTCTATCAGTGGGCGCGGTCCTCAAGGCGAGCCTCATCTTCTCGGAACAGACAGTGAGCAGAAGCCCTTCTACTCAATGTCACGTTGCGTCCTCGCCGAAACTCTTATCAAAGATATCCCTAAGACAGTCCACCGTATATTCCTCTATAACGATGTCGATGCCGCTGATTGGAATGAACTTCCCCCGGTTAGAAGACCCATGTGGTCTTCTGGAATCCAGAACCTTTTCTTCCCTCACAACAGCACGGATGCGTACGCCTGGAACCACCACCACGCCGTTATTGGCATGGGTGTACCTCTGAAACACCAGCGCTCCTATACCGGAGTTGAAGTCCGAATGGGTTCTGGAGGACCCATCGGAGAGTGGCACCCCGAAGGTATCTACCATTGCAGAGGCATGGAACTTTACCCTGATCTCAAATCTTATCTTCGAGTTCCCTTTGGCAGCGCAACATGCATTAAACTTACCTTCGAAATCGATTACGAGGACGATAATGCCATGATGATGATGATTTCGGGCGTGGAGAATGTGGTACCTGAACAACCTATCTCGCCGCTGGACTGGCATGATTCCGTCCGTGTTGATATCGCGCAGGAAGGGCATCCGCACATAATCTCGCTCAACATGCGCTTCGTTGAGTCGCAGCATCCAGACCCTGATGTTCCTCACATGACTCGTGTTGCGGCCTTCAGCATCAAAGGCATTGCCTTGCTGGACACTGATAATACTACGATTAATGGCAGAAGAGTGCACAACTATCACTATCACATCAAATTGAGGCACTATCAGGGTTGGGACTCAAAGGAAAAGAGCTGAAAGAACCAAGCATCTATGATTAGAGTTGATTCACGGCTACTAGATATCACTGTGCCCTGTATGACAGAATCCTAGACGAAATAAAGAGTCACCCGTTGCACAACGTTGAGATTGCTTCCGTTGACTGACAGCCACTGGGCGACATGAATCACGCACGTATTTAGTCCGGTCTTGTCACTCTTTATTACAGTGATATAAATTTCACTTCTCCCTCTTACAACGGATCTAGGCGCCTGTTCGTGCTCCTGCCCACCAAAGCTTGATGTCTCCTCGCGGCGTACAAGAGAACAAGCATCTCCATTCAGCACACTCCATGATCAGCGAAACAATGCTATCAACCGAGGAATCTAACAGTCAAAGGCTGCACTAGCATCGGTTGAACATTGATATATAAATAAATCCTCCCGCTCAGGTCAGACTCTAATCCACACACAAACACTATTAAGAAGCTCTGCTGGAACCCTCCCGACAGTAACGTAACCTGTACGACAGGATAGCTTCTCGTGATCAATTGTTTTAGTATCAGCTCTGCAACTACCGAGCACATTGCACAAGAACCAAAACATAACGATCATAAAAAGACCAAGGTAGGTTTTTCCAAGCCCCGATCGAGAGAACTAACAGAGAGAGATAGGTCGGAGGAGCAAATATGTCTCATCGACGCGCTGTGAGTGCGTCGCATGCCCAAACCGTACAATCTGGATACCGTAAGGTAGATTATGGCCATGTTGAGCCTCGCAGATATGCATCGTCCACAAGTGGAACCACTTATGCGCATTGCTCAGGGGACTGTTCCGCAGTAGAGGAAGGAGATTTCACAGACGAAGAGTCCTACTACATAGAAGGACCAAGTCCTCACGGAACATATTATACCACAGCAAATCCTCGAGTCAACGCCTCGCGTCCTAGGCCTATTCCTCAACGCCAAAGCAGTACTCACCCTCAGGCTACTGGGTATTCCAGAAGGGGCTACCGCTCTGCAAACGACCAACCCAGAAGCATCCCTTGCTCTGAATATGGGTTACCCAGAGGTTCTTATTCTGGAAACTTCAGCCAACCAGGTCGATATGCCACAAGCTATCAGAATTGTAGGGCATATTCTGCCTCCCATGGAGGTCGCAATCTTCGACAAACCTACCCCTCAGATCACTACGATGAAGCAGGGAACTATGTTGGTCCTCCTGCAGTCGACTCTTACTCCAACGACCTGGTTTCGTTCCCGCGGCTTCCCGAGTCGGATCACTCTTCACCGGAGCTCGATCATGGAAACCAGGGAGGTTCGCGGCCAAACTCTACGTCAGAAACACCTAATAAACGATCTTTCTCGGAACAGCTGGTCGACGGCGTACGTGGGCTTTTGGCTACGGAATCAAAAGAGGACGAGGTTCCTCCACAGCCGCCTCGTACAGGTGTCTACCTCTTTTGCCGTCATTATCTGATCGAGGAGTGTGCTTGCATCACCCCTCTTGAAGATGGTGGGCCGGGTGATTACTGCAAGAGGTGCTGGGAGGGGCGTTGTGATGGACCGCGGCCTCCTGGGTCGGTGGTGAGAAGGTCATTATGGTAAGAAGCAGAGTATCAGGATAAGCCAGGGGTTAAGTGTGGGTAGCTTCTGCCACCATTGAAATGGCGCCGCAGCAGAAGTTTGAAGTCTCTGCAAATGGTTAATTACTCAATAATAGTCATTTGGGCTGTGCTATTAGCTATTAGTATTACAGAAAGAAAAATGTTTGCATGTCCTACCAGAACACGTTTTAAAGGGGAACATGATGTGAATTGTATACAATGTCAGGTGACAGTGGTCTATTTATCCATTGTAGTTGGTCTTTCGAACCATCAAAGAATATTTGCCTGTATGATTGACATCCGGAACCATGGACATGTGGCTCCAAGAAATAAAAAGAATCGAAAACAAAGAAACCTAACTCCATCCGCTATGCGTATCTTCTCAACGCCTTGCTTATACATCAGAGATACAATCTCTCGAACCCACAGGCAAAAAGGCTATCACTAGCATCAACTCTTTATGATGTGACGCGTCTGACCCAGAGAGATGAGGGTTCAAAAGCCGCCTCTCTTTCAAGACGTTTATTGGCTCGGTAGAGCTTCAAGCCCAAGTCGTGCTCCTCCCTTTGAATCTCCGCCAGCTCCTCCTTGAGTCCTTCCACTTTCTTCTTCTCAATCTCACGCTTGCGAATGACATCTGTATTAGACAGAAGCCTGTCGGTAGGCATCAACTCTGTCATCTGCTTAATACTCTTGTTGATGTTATTGCGACGGTGTGCCAGACTGTCAAGTCTAGCCGTGAGATATGCCACACGATCGTTTGCCGACTGCATCTCTGGCGGCGCTGGGGGAAGTGCCTTATCTGTGGAAATGATAGATGCCGGGCGATCATTAGATGGCGAGGCTGATTTCATCGATATGATGATTGGTACATTCGAGGCTCTCCTGAAGTTATCTCCGCCTGGAACTGGTCTCCTACGATCCATTACCGACAGTTGCTGCTTCGGTGTGTCCGGCGGAGAAACCTGACCTTCAGTATCAGATAAACGAGGTGTTTCAGCAGCGGCAGTGTTGCACGTCGTGACACTGAAGCGAGAAGTAGGCTGTACCCAAGGGCTTTCTGGTGTCGACTGACTTCCTGGCTCTATGGAGTTAATGACCGGTTTGTTGCCAAGGAGTGTATCTTCGGTCATTGCGGAATAAACGGAACTTGACCACGACGTATGTTGGTTATGACTCGATGGCGATGGTTTCCTTTTGACTGCCTTCAGTTGGTCAGGGACCATGTTAGGATTGAGCATAGGTGCAGCTGCAGCATGCTTGATCGTGGGATGAGAGGGAGGAGAGCCAGTATTGGGCGGACTGGGATATGAGTTCGATATGAGTTCGGGAGATGGTGTTTTATAAGCCTCCTCAAGGTCCTGGGTGGACCGTGAAGGCAGGAGTCGTCGAGATGTTCCAGCATTGCCGCTAGGTGTTTCAGGAGACGGGCCACGACTAAGCCCAACACGCTTGCTGACCCTACGCTGCAAGCTCAATGGTGCAACAGTTAGATCGTCCCGAACTGGATCGACCATAGGCGCACGGCCACTTGCCCCATTCCATGGTGGCCTGGTGTTAACAGGCTCTGGCTTTGCTCTAGCAAACTTGCGAATCCGCTGTCCTAGTGAAGGAGAAGGATTACCGGAAGTGGTACGTTGCGGTCCAGTAACGACTGTTGTGAGTCCAAATGTTTGCTGGGGCATGTCGGATGAGCCAACAGGTGGCTCCATGGTTTCCCACGGAGTGGTGATATCTGCAAGTTGATCGGTTGACCTAGTGGTGCGAAGTGGTGAAGGTTGACCAGGGCTTGTTGGCTTATCGCGACGCAGAGTTGGTATTTGGCTACGAAGCTGTGTTTGTGATTGTCTGGGGGTGAGGCGGCGTTCCCCTAGAAGATCAAGCTGAGATAAGTTTGGGCTCTCATCGATTGGTGAAACATCTTGAGAGTTTGGTCTGCAAGCAAAGCATCGTATTAGTGATTGTACATTCATTCGGAAGGATCGCATTTTGAGGATAGCACGAAGAGTGCCAACAAATTCCAAAAAGAATCAATAAGTCACGACAAGAATGCCCAAGAAACCTGCAGTGAAAAGGATTCAGAATCAAGATTACTCACGCGTAACGTGCAGCATTAAACTCCGGGGAGCTTGGAGGGGAGATTTCGATAGAACGTCCGTACATGTCTTTGGCAGGCGCCTTGGAGTGAGATAATCGATGGTGTAAGTGACGAGAGTGGCGCTTGCTGGAGTTGAATTCGTCGTCGGGATAAACGGACGAGGCAGGTCTCCAAGGAGAGTCGTCCTCGCCTTTTCGAGGGTTTCGGGGAGGAGCGTTCGCTCGGATGTCGTCTGAGCCGAGAGCAGGGGAGCTGAGAGGAGATAATGTGTCAGTCAGGAACAGATATGCCGTCGATTGCCAAGTCGTATCAGGCTTATGAGAAGCATTAAAGGTGCCCTCAGAGAGGGCGCAAGAAAATTTGAGACCTCAATCCTGAGTGACCAAAAGATTAGGTAGATTTGGTAAAGACAGTAGGTCGTTAGAGTAATCCTTTTTGGTCACTTAGAATAAAAAGTCCCAAGTTTTGCATATGCCTGCAGGCTTGTCGATCTTGAGCGTACGTGCTATATGACGACGAACGACTCCAACAATTGCCGATGCCCATCTGGCTAGAATACCTAGACTGATGAGCCTCCATCGCTTTGTTGTACCCTGCACGTGCTGAATGAGGCTTGCGCATGTAGGGAACCCTGCTGCGCCAGCTTGACTCATGTTCATCATGCGTTCTAACAAAGCTTTTGATGGGCCCTTTGTCATGATGGGCTGTGTTGGGTTGCATCCTTTCGGCATAGCAGTTCCGATTCGTTTTTGGTGTAGTGTATGGAATAGAGGTAGAGAACGAAAGAAAGTAGCACTTACAGACGAGGTGGTCCTGCGCTGTATGGTTGTCGAACTGTCTTGCCACGCCGAATTTCGTATCTGAATGGGCCGTTTTGAATTCCGAGGCCGTTGAGACGGTTTTCGAAGTCGTCTTGTAGATATGTTTGGTTGTCGTAGCTGCTATCGCGTGACTTGTTCGAGTTTCTACCGTTGCTGCTATTGACGCTCGTGGTGGACCTATTCTGTGGCAGTGCTTGTGATGCACTCGAACTCTGGGTCTGGCGGAGAAAGGGTCGGTTCTTGAGCTCTCGAGGTGGTTGCTGATGAAGGCTGGGGCCAGTGCCGGTTTTGAAGCTGTCCCACATGGCAGGCATATCTATTGTCAGCTGCCAGTCAGTGGCAGTGACTGTTGGAAGACTGTAGGGATCGCTGGGCTGAAAGTGCCTCGTGCTGCCGCTACTGTATTCAGGTTGTTATTTTTGGGCGTGAATCCTTCAGCTTCACCTCCATATGGCGATGTAAGTGACTGTGCAGTGCTGACGGCAGCAATAGCTCAAACGGCGGCGGGACCTGAGTGTGGCGGAGGCCTTCTAGAAGCCAGGATTGGAATGAACAGCTGTAACAATGGATGACCCAATTCTGGAGGGTTTCGGAGTAGACAAGCATAAGGGAAAAAGCAATTGAATCGCCGTCGTATACTGTAGGCACGAGTCCAGCTCCAAGCCTGGATTCAAGTGTAATGAATGTGGGTTAGAGTGAAGAGGAGCAGAAAAAAAGAAAAGAGTAAGAGACAGAAAAACACACAAACAGCGAGAGACGGAAGACTCGAGCACAACAGGGAAATGATTCCTTGTTGACGACATGGAACCTGGGGGTTCTTTAATCAAAACCTTTTCAAAATTAGGCGCAACGGCCGTTGGCTGTTGGCTAGCCAGTCCCCTGGAGCCCACTGGAGCTGTGGTGTATTAATTTAAGGCCTGGTGCTTGCAACCAGCGCCAACCGATTACCTTGTTCCCCGGCTCTCGAGGCTGTTGGCGCCTCTTGTTTAAATGAGGCAGGGATACAACAATACGACGGCATAGGACGATGGGTATCTACCGTAAAATTGTGGCTCCTGATAGCCAACCGACCGAGAGTAACGCCAGTGCTTTGCTGGAGTGTTTAGCCCGTGGGTTTTGTTTTGATATCATGATGTATGGACGGGCTGCTTGTGTTGGATATACAGGCGGCGCCAAAGTATAGCGTTCCCAAGCGCCGTCGCCGTGTTGTGGCATCTAAAGACTGGAGATGCAGTTTGACTGGCGTGGACGAGCCGCCATTAGTCGCTCTGGCGCTACGCTCCATCAAGACGCACCAGAGAAAAGTGGTGGTATATCCTCCAGTAACTGCTAACGCGAACTGTTGTCAAGAAGCTTATTTTAACTCAAAACTGCAGCAAAAAGGAGAGAGTTCGGATGAACAGTGACTCTTCACCTGCTAGAACCAGGTGTGGTCATCCCCGTCATCACAAGCTTTCACAAGCCGAACAATGCTAGGAGGTAAAGATTGTGACACTCTAGAAAAAGTATCTGGGTTGGATCGTCCAGACCATGGTAGAGATCTTTCCATTTTTGGGCCTGTGCCTGCCAATTCCGCATGGGGCTTAAGCGGACTTGTTTCAGATTGCTCAGGGGCTACGATTTGAAACTTGGGGCATCATCTTCCGTTCACTCAAAGCTGACGACCCAGTGGAACCACCAACAGGAAAAAGAAACATTAACTCATTTACATGAATGCGAACCTTTCCCGCTCAGTCCACACAGAGCTAGACGTTAATAATGGATCATCACCCTAAAACATCAAACCTTGCGATAGCTAAGCTCTCTAGCTCTCTCTATATTTCTCCGTCGGGGATATCATTTAATTACTTTTCTTGCTGAGCCTTACGAAGGACCCTGATCCCAGTGACCTACAATTTTACATCATCCCCTGTTGGCTTTTGCCAGAAGACCCATTTGTTACCGCTGTTGCCGTTCACTTCTTCTGGCATGGCATGTCAGGAGATATCGAGCTGTCACTTTTCTTGATGGATCCCTGACCGACAGATAACGAGCAGCTCTACTCAAACGACTTAATCCCCTTCTTATCGGATATCGGTTGCCCGATCGCCAACTTAAGCGACACCGTTCCCAAGATCCAAGTAGCAATCCACGATCTTATTAAAGAGAGCAAGAGGCAATATGCCGTACATAGTAAGGACTGACGAGGATCTGTCTCTGTTCGATCAGACATAGCCCAAGGAGGGCCTTGGAATTGACAAACCATCACTCAGTATCAGCCGCTGATAAACCCGACTTCAATCATCAAACACAACAAAGCAAACTTCAGAATCATTCCAAGTCACTGCCATCCCTTCAAAACTGTATCGTCCTGTTGAATCCCTGCCGCCTTCAGACCATAGTTCCACAAGGCTTTCCGCTTGGCGCTATCTTTTGCTTCCCTCCCGGTCTCAAGTTCGTCTGTACCATTCAGATACAGCAGCTCACCGGTCGGAGCCTCAGTTTCAAAGGCGAGCCGAACTGCATCCTCAGCACTCTTCCACAGTGGACGGAACTCTCCATTGGGTTTGAACCTGACCTGAAGAGATATGAGTGGGGCTAGGATCTTGAGCAAGTGAGACATGACAAAACTGCCCCGTCGGTGTAGATCTGAGCCCATGGCACCGGGATCAAGGCCAACCACAGTGATATTGGATAGTTGTGGATCCTGGACGAGACGGCTAGCGAGTTCGTGCCTACAGTCGTCAGAAGCTAATAACCCAGTCAAGAGACTTGGAGGACTTACATGAGCATCACCGCACATAGCTTGCTTGCCCCATATCGTCGATATCCCGTCAGCCATCCTCCGCCAGAATCCGGTCCGCTCCATCTTCCCTTGGCAAGCTCCTCTGGGCCGGGGAAGAGACTGTCGTAGCCAGTGTAACACTTGATATTCGTGTTGTTTCGCTCATCGTTGATACTATGGGCGTTATCAGCGAATATTATTTTGCTTGTATGCCACGACCTACTCGTGAGACCAGCTTCCTATCAGAAGGATCCTACCATTTTCTTTATCCATGCTCTGAAGCAGGAGAAGAGTCAGTAGTTGATTGGCCAAGAAATTGACTTGCCAGGTCATCTCGTATCCATCATCCGATATGTTCTGTTTTTGATGAGTATAAGGCATCTTTGACCGTTAGGGTCGAACTCACAATCTCTTCATGGTCTTGATACCCAGCGTTGAGGATGAGTGCTCTGATGGGAGGCAAGTCTCCAGCAGCAACCCTACGGTTGATCTCGGTTGCCATCGTTCTGACACTCGCTAATGAGCTGAGGTCCAAGTCAGCGACATCATGCTTATGAGCGTCTGGAGCCGACTTCAAAGCCTGTCGAAGTCGACTTGCCGTTACTGCTCTTCTGACAGCATAGACACCAGTGTAGTTGCTGGCCAGTTCTGGTTTACCCAGAATATTGGTCACGATGGCTGACCCAAGCCCTCCATTGGTCCCAGTGATCAGAATAGTACCTTGAGAAGACGACATCTTCGCAAAGTTCTGCATGTGAATGTAAAATAAATACAGACTTTGATTTATCTGTCTTTGTTGCGCGGACTTGTTGTACTTATACAACTGACCCTCGGAGTAAGCCCTCGTACTCCTAGAGTATGTGTGACCCCATTTTTATTAGTGATTACTGACATGTTGGGTTCTTTCTTCACCAAAGATTGAGACGAGTCTTAACATGCCTGGCTGATATAAGCCAGCTTATGGCAGTTGGTAACTGGAGGAACTTCAACTAAATCCGTCTAGTTATGTCATATGTTATTAGATACCGTTGAGGGCTAGCTACTACTCATATTTCGACATTGGTACGGTAGTCATAGACTACAGCCCTCGTAATCAGGTTTTAGAAGGCATATCTTAGAGAACTGGTAACGGATCATACAGTTTACTTGGTATCCTCACCAGACATATATGGCTGTCTTCTGAATCTGTACCGGTCGCGCGTTCAGTTGAGCCTTTGAAATATAATATATAACATGATTACTATGTAATTGTTCTCTCATTACTAATATGTACGTTGGAAAGCTGTAATGGATCAGGTGTCTTGAGCATCTCGTACCGCTGAGCTTGATATCTTTAGTGAAACAACTCGACAGCATCAAAGATGAAGTTGGGGCTCAGGAAGTCAGCACCAGAGCTACCAGAGATTACCTCGATAGTAATGGTATTGGTGCCTGCCTTGAGGGTGCCTGCAGGAATAACAGCATCGTATACCTCACCGAATCCACGGTAAGCTCCCCGCGTAACACCGCGAGAGTCGATTTTGACGGGAGCATCGAATGCCTTCTTGAAGCTACCGATGGTGACCTGAGGGCGACCACTTGCAAAGGCAAGAGTGGTACCGATGCGGAGAGTGGCCTGGGTAGAGATGGCAGAGGGGAGGCTGAACTTGATAGTAACTGGATTGTTGACAGCCTTGAAGATAGCCATGGGAAAGTCACCAACAGAGCTGGAGCCTACAGTGTAGGTGAGAGGACCCCAGCTGGCCATGCGCTTGTCACTAGGATGCATGCGTAGCTGGTTGGCAGCGTTGCGGAAACCCTTGGGCTGGCCATCCCAATCGCCAATACGAAAGACAGAGGTGTGCTTCCCTGTGGTAATGTCGGAGTTGGCGGCGATAGAAGAAGAAACAGTACTGCCGGCAGAGACGCTCACGCTCTTAGAGGCAACCTTGAGCTCACCCTGATAGAGAACTTGAGTGTAAGTTCCCGGTACCATGAATGGAGAGGTGAAAGCGCCGTTGGAAGAGGTGTAGGCCCAGTACTGGAAGTCTTTGTTGAACCAATGCACAACACCCTGAAAGCCAGACTGAACACCAGTGGCAGTGCCACTCACTCGGCCGCGGGAGGAGTCAGCGTTGTAGTTAGGGATAGAAAGATCCTTGAAGAAGGACATGTCAATATCCTGAGCCTTAGGAACACCAGATCGCGAGAAGGACAAAGCGTAAGGCCCGTGAAAACCCTGGCGGAACTCCTCAGTCTTGGCATGACCGGAGTTCATATAGAAGGTAAGGGCACTAAAGTCACCGTTGTTGTTGCTGTTAATGTCACGGAAGAAGGGACCGCCTGAGCTTTTCTCGTATGAGCGCGAGGCGTGAGTGACCATGCATGCGTGCACATCCTTGGCGCTACTCTGGAAGCACCACACATCGTTGTCGATGAAGCGCTGGGACGAGTAGAACTTGGAACGAGTCTGGCCGTTGACATTGAAGACATCAGAGCCCTCAACCGCAGAACCGCCTGAGGTATTGGAGGCCTCGCCAAAAGGTATCTCGTTGGGCAGCTGAGAACGATCAAGGCGAGTAATGTAGCGAAGCTCGCCAATAGCAGGTTGTGACTTTGTGTCAGTTGCCATGTAGACCACGCTCTGGCCATTCTGGACCACATAGTAGTGGGTTAGATCAAAGTCTCCTGACTTAGTGGTACAAGTGATCTTAATATACTTGTCTACGCCAGAGTCAGTATATTACAGCGTCTGACACACGCTCTATACTCACTGTTGAGAACAGTGGACTGGACATTGGAAGACCCCAGGCCAGACGCAATGTGAGAAGTCTGAGACTTATACTGATACTCAGCTCCGCGGTACTTGATCGAATTAATGGAGCAGTCGCTCTTGCTAACGGTGACGGAGAAACCGTTGGAGTTGCCAGAGTCAACAACGAGATTGTTACCACTGGTGGTGACGCCAAAGGCTGCCAGAGCCGGGGCAGCACTCGCAAGAGCACCGAGATACTTGAAGCTGACCATATTTACGATTACCAGATCGCCAAGTAAGGACAGTATGAAAAGAAGAGAAGATTTAGCGAAAAGAATGCCTTCGGATGTAGCGAGAGGCTTGAAAACGATTCAAAGAAGCAAAAGGGAAACCGCATGGAGTTCACAATGGCATGAGATGAGTATATATCCACCCATTGCATGCTTGGCGGAGTGCTCCTTACAACCCCAGAGATATAATGATACAGGGAAGCTAATTGGAGGAGAAACTATAAACATAGTGATGTGGGAAGAATACTGAAACAGACGCTAGTTTCCGAGCAATGTCGCGATGCCCGTGCTTCTAAGACCAAGATTGGGGCAGGGATGGTAGCTCCTAGCGGACGTTGTATTTTTTTTAAGTGAACTCCTCTTGGTGATGGTTTGCAAGCAATGCCGAAACTGCCGCCTCATGCTGACCTAATTTGGGGAGAGTTACAATGAAATCTCTCCGAAGTTGACGCGATTTCCGTTTATGGTATCTTGATGGGATGGTATTGGTGGGGAATTGTCCACCTCAACAGAACCCTTGACATGCCATTTCATATCCTAACAATCTGGATCATTATATCACGGTATGTCGCAAGAGCTAGTTGTCAGGATGTGACAATTGGTATCTGTTCAAGATATCCTGTATTTGCATAGTTCATCCCCTGCAATCAGATGCCCAGATCGCAACAATCTTATCCAAAAACGCCAGTGGGTATGACAAAGTCCTGAGCTTAGCAAAGACTTCCCAGAGCAATACACAGACAGGAAACTACCACGACAGTAATCCCGCTTGCCGAGCCTCTTGATCCCAAATTAGATCCTCTACTGCTCTGTCCTTCAGCACGCCCATCATCATTCCCTTGCCCATCATGCTCGATTCGAAAATTGTAATCATCAGTGTATCCCGCTGGCTCACATTTTGTCCCTTCCGCCATAGCCATCTTGATCGACCAGTGTCCACCTGCACATCTCTGAAATGAATTGGTCATACAGTGCCATTGGCCCTCTGTACTGCATCCTGAACCTGCTTCCTCGTCGCGATGAAACAACGTGTTGCGGGCATCTTTTGAGTCTGGTGAGGCCAGAACGAGGCATGAGAAGAATAGAAGAAGTACCGCCAACGTTGCTGGTAGCTGAAAAATTGAGGTGGGACGCATTTTGATGTAATTGGGCACTCCGGATTCCGGATGAGATCGGCGGCTTCGGAGGCGGAGCCGGCGTTATGTGGGGTCAGTGGACCGAGGCAAAGAAACAAATGGCTTCTAGAAATTGTAGATCTTTGTTTCAACTTCAACGTTCCAAAACCGCAGAGACCGGAAGTTTAAATACATTTTCCCTCAAACCCCGATATTTGATCTCATTTCTTATTCACATACCGCCTCACATCGCCTCGCCTTGGCTTGTATGAACTGTTGCTGCCCAGCGTGGGTCATGTACTGGACGTGGATCAGTCTCATTGGAGAACTCGAGAAGGAAGACAAGCGACAATGGGGAGATGGCTTTTGGTAACGAGGCTCGAGGCCTGTCACACGGTGCGACTCATGTGGAGATGAAGTCTTAGCTGTGATGAGTCTTGCATAGGGTTGAGGTAAGTTGGGCTTGAAGTGTGATTTGATGCTGCAGTTGTGTGAGTGAGGGCTTGTGGCAGCCCATGAGCCAATCAAGGATAAGGCGAGCATCCTGCAACGACGTTGAATAACTTTGTACCTGGCAGGTAGTAAATGACCAATTCCGAAAGTCTCAAACTTATTCTTTGACCAGGCAGTTATGCAAACTTAAGTGCGACCAGAAATTGTTACATTCACAACTTTAGAAGAGTAATTAGGCACCCTATGAGCTGAAGGTGATTGCAAATTGAGATAGAAATGAATGTGTGTAAATTCAAATAGCCCCGACTCCCTTGCTCAAGAAATGAATGCTTTGTGTTGTTTTTCAGACCGTCAGACCCTTATGTCTCTCGACTTCCACCTTCAATTCCCTCCACCAACATCCTGTTCGGACCATCACCTTGCGATAGACAATGTCCTGACTTCCCACATTGCTGAATCAGACATACTCAGAGGCGCTGATAGTCTTGGTCGCGGCCTGCTGATCCTTAATCTTTCGAGATCGCTCCCTGAAGAACATGCAAGCCATTCCCACGATGGCGACGAAGAAAACAGAGCCGATCATGACTCCTCCGATGATGACTGCCTCATTGCGGCTGCCGGCCTTGTCGGCAATGTACTTGGCGGAACTGTCGTTGCCACTGGTGCTGAAGCGACCCATAGAAGAATCCATGATTGTTGTAAAGTGTGAAGTTGAGAATTGTGAAGTCTGATATTTGTGGTGTTCCTAGACTTGTTAGTTGGTGCCCCTTGTCCACGGCGGCAGAGAGAGACGAACAGTTTTGTATATGTTGGGTGTCGGCAAAAGATCGTGGATCAAAGAACGACAACTTGAGTAAAATTGATTAACTGCTTGCACCAGGCTCGCAGTGTGTGAGAACGAATGAAGCGATTGAGTTAGATATTGCTCTCTTGTGGGTTTTGGCCAATATTTGTACTATTTCGAAAAAGCTGGTAGGAATGATGAGTCGTTTTCTTGTTGGTATTGTTCTTGGATAATGTGGATTTCTGCCTCTCCTGAATGTTTCGGCCCTTTGTTTACGTCTATATCTAACATGCGGTCAAACTTACTAGGCCGGTGTGCGCCATGACTTCTAGAAGCTCTGAGATGATATATCATTCTTCTGGCCACAGCCAACACGCTAGTACGCGGTCAGATTATATTCAACAGCTACAGTGTACACTCCAGCAGGGTTCAGCTAATTTCGTTACACAAGACATGACTTTCATGCTTTGCCCTGCACCTTTGCTTATAGAAGATTGGTGTTTATTGGTATTATTCATTACATGCGGCAAAACGTCCCAGCGCTTGGTCCGCTTGCCTCCTTTCGCTGGGTCTATTAATAAACTGTGCCCAATATTACAAGGAAACCATCATGCTATGCCAGTTATCCTCCCTATTCGCCATGCTACTTACCCTTTTGTCTATATCCTCTGCTGAATGCATGCTAAACTCGCAGCTGAGTGATGCTTTTAACTTTTCACGAATATCTCAAAATCAGATCGCCGGTACTGTTCCATTCCAGGCTGGGTAGGAGGTGTGCCATGCGCCATTATCGTGTGTCTTTGAGGTAGAGCTTGACTCAAGAGTGCTAGTTTCGGTGATTGAGGTGGTAGTGGTAGTAAATGCGATCAAAGTCGTTGGCGCTGCAGGGGGCTCATAAGGTACGGCGGCAGTAGACCAGGATTGACCCTGAGTCGCATGGCTTTCAGCAAAGGTACCCTGTGATGGAATACGCGCCATTGGAGCGTCTGGTGTAGGACGTTCAGTTTGTTCTGGAGCTCCAACACTCTCGCTCGTCTGGGTAAGGAGGGTGGTTGGTTCCGGAACCGGGGCAGGGCTTTCGATAGTGGGAGGAGGCTGAGCAACTGTCTCAACGGGTGGAGGATAGTCAGTGATGCAGGTTATTGAGGATGTTTCAGTAGTCTGAGGCGACTCAATATTGGTAGGTGATTCGGACTCAGGTTGGGGTATGGGCTGAGGTTGAGGGCTGGGTTGAGATGTCACGCCTGGGGCGGCAGCTGAGCTTGGGTCAGTTGTACTTTGGGCAATCGGCTCTCGCTCATCGGTAGTAGTACCGAGCTCTTGTGTGGTCGTCGGCTTTTCTGTTGCTTTGGGCTTTGAGCTGGGGTGAGGGACAGTGACCGTCTCAGTGACTGGCTCATCGTCCATGTTGATAACCGAGACGGTAGTAGGGACTACCTTGGTGACAGTCTTTCCGGGAGCAGTGACAATACTGGGCTTTTCGGTTTGTGTGACAATTTGTGTGACTGGCTTTCGTGTCACTGTTCGGATAACTGTCACGACGCCATCTCCGTCGTTGTCACTACTGCCGCCACCGCTGCCATTACTGCTGCCCCCATTCCCACCTCCATTTCCTCCACCAAGGTCACTTGAGGCGGGGTCATCGTCGCCGGGTTCTAAAGGAACGACGGAGTATTTGGGTTTGGCTGGAGCATCACGGTGCACGATTCTAGGCCGTGGAAGTGCAGTGATGGTGGTATAGGAAGCAGAAAGAGCCAGAAGAAGGGGGATGAACCCGCGCATCTTGACGAGGCTATTTCGCTGAATGTATTTGTTGTTTGCAGGTAGGTAGTGAGTGGGTGGTGTTGTTTTGTGAAGAAATAGGAAATGGACTCCCGGTGGTGCTTTGTTAAGGTGCTTGCGGATGCTGGCACTGGCAGCTAATAAGAGACCATCAAGAGCGAGCGAATGCCATGAGCGATTCACAACTGAGTGAAGGATAATCACAGTCTGAAAATGAGAGACAAGTGTTGAATCTTGTGTGAAGCTAGAGATACAAGACAAGAGAAAAATGGCACAAACCTGGCATGTCCTAGGAATAGTTTTATTGATTGCAATTGAGATGGCTGGTGAAAGCTGCTATCCCCTAGCAGGTGTTGAGACGTGAATTCATGGAGGTTGGAGTGACACCAAAAACACGCTAGCATCTTCTGGACAGGAACAATCGGGGGATTCCATGGGCGTTGGGCCTAGCGGGCGAGTCACCAACCACCTGTAAGAGCAAATCTAGAAATTTAATTGGCTAAATTGTGAACCAACGTCAACTCAAATGCATCGTTCAGCTGCAAAGAGTCGGAGGGGTTATCCGAAAAATGCAAATTAACAAGTTCAATCCCTTATTTGGCAATCTCACATGGTCTAGTCTATTCTTTAGCTTTCCAGACCTCTTTGTTGACTCTGCTCCGAAACGACGTATGATGAAGAAGTTGCGCGTTTGTGGCGGTGGAGTGGCGCTTGTGTCATTGAAGTGGCTGGAGGACATCTCCGAATCCGGCAAGCCCAATAATCAAGATTGCCTGTCTGAGTCGTTTAATTAGCAGAGAGCCAGAACCCATGATCATGGCAGTTGAGAGTCCCGACAGGTCATGCGATGACGACTCGCGCGAGCTTGGCAGCGAGCCCTTATCCCTCGCGCGCCCATCAACACACCCACTCAGCCTCAAACGGGACCTCGAGTGGTGGTCATTTTGCCGGGAATACCTAGGTGACAAAAATCGTCTCCGCATCCTCATCAAAAGACTGGGTTCCCATGCTAAGGAAGCGGGTCAGGCATCCTTTGGCATTCACTTCTTGCATCTGCCCAAGATATTTCGAGCTCTTGCTGCATGTTACCAGGGTCTCGGCTGCATTGACCAGATGCTTAAATCAAGATGCCCCTGCCAAAGTTCTCAAGTGAGGGGCAAAATCATGTCAACAAGACGTTCTGTTTGGCGAAAATGACGTTCCAACCGATCCTAGGTTTAGTATCTTGGCTGTTGGCTTGCTCCGCCTCTGGGCAACCCACATGGATCGCCATTATTGAGATAGCGCCTCAAGGCTGAGCAGCATATGCGCGTCTCTCTTCAGCCCAAGGCAACTCAGGTACCATAAGTAGGTACCTACCTTAGTTTGGGTTTTAAATAAGAGACCGAGGTGCCACTGTCCATTTCCATTCCGCCAGCACTTCCGTGCATGCTCCGTTTGTACAAAACCCATCACTTCCCCTCCATCACCCCGCAATATCCATACAAATTTAACATCACGTCACCATACTAGGTAGTCATACGCACCATGTCTTACCAAGGTTACGGTGCTCCCTACGGCCGTAAGTAAACTGTCCATATCTATGAAACGATGGGCAAGGCAATCTGACCGGATTGACATGTAGAACCACCGCCTCCACAAGGTTATGGTCAATATCCCCCACCACAGCAGCCGTATGGTGGTTATCAGCAACCTCCTCCTGGACAATATCCTCCTCAGCAAGGCGGGTATCAGCAAACTCACGGCCACTATCCTCCTCCCGGAGGTCCTCCCCAATCTCAGCAACCTTACGGCGGATACCAGCAGCAACCTCCTCCTCCACAACACTACGGCGCACCTCCAGGGCCTCCACAGGGCCATTATGGGGCGCCTCCTCCTCACCAGCAACATCATCAACCCTACGGCCAGCCTTCACCTGCGCCGCCCAGTCAGTACGGCGCGCCTCCTCCTCAGCAATATGGTGCGCCGCCAGTCCAACCGACTCCACCCTCGCTTGGTTACGGACCGCCTCAGATCATCCAATGGGATGGCGGCCCCGACGCTGACGCTCTGCGCAAAGCAATGAAGGGCTTTGGTACTGATGAGAAAGCGTTGATCGCCATTTTGGCCAATAAGGACCCTCTGCAAGTTGATGCGATCCGCGCTGCTTACGAACGCAACCATCGTCGCAAGCTGGTCTCTGATATTCAGGGTGAGACAAGTTCATGGTTCCAGAAGGCTTTGGTCTCACTGGCCCGCGGTCCGCTCCTGTCTGACGTGCATGCCTTGCATGACGCTATGTCTGGACCTGGAACTAAAGAAATTGTTCTCAACGATGTTCTGCTTGGCCGATCAAATGCAGACCTCAAGGCAATCAAGAGCGCGTACTATCAAACCTTCCACGACAAGCTCGAGGACGTAGTAAAGGGCGATTTGAGCATGAAGACTGAGCGACACTTCATGATTGTTCTCGGCGCCACTAGAGCTGAGGACGCTGCGCCGGTCGACCCTCGACAGGTTGATGACGATGTCATGCAGATCTACAAGGCTACCGAGGGCAAAATGGGCACCGACGAGATTCTAGTATGCAGCATTCTCAGTACAAGGAACGATAATCAGATTCGCGCCATTGCGCACACCTACAAGCAGAAGTTTAACAAGGACCTTGAAAAGGTTATCAAGAGCGTGAGTACATTTGACACTACAATAAGAAACAACTTACTCATGAGACCTAGGAATTTTCTGGCCATATGGAGGATGCTCTCCTTTTCCAGCTACGCAATGCCACAGACAAGTACATGCATGCAGCCAAGCTCCTTGAGGATTCGATGGCTGGTATGGGAACAAAGGATCACCTCCTGGTGTCAAGAACAATCCGCTACCATTGGGATCGAAACACGCTCAACAACGTCAAGGGTGCATACCAACAAAGGTACGGTAAGGGTCTGGGCAAACGGATTTACGGCGAGACATCTGGTGACTATCGAAAAACACTGCTCGCAGCAATTGGTGAGCCTTATTAAGAGGTGGAGTAGACGAAAAGACAAATGAGAGGGCAGATTTCGCAATTAGAAGGATATGGTATGGATTCGAGTCGGGCTTCACGGCCGATGCTCAATGTAGTGAGGGACGTTTGCTATGACGATGCGTTAACTATCTTGAAATTGAATGGCTACAGGACCTGTGGAAAATGATAAGATACCAAGTATGAATTAAGAATTATGTTTACTGTTAATGCATTTAGAACCTGGAGAGTAAATTATATAATGATAAGAAGAAAGTTAAAGCATAGTCCTTCCTAATTAATACTATATTAATAACATAAAAATTATATAAAAGTACTTATAACTTAATAAGTTTTTATAAGATTTATTATTAATCTCAATATAGAAACTTAGGCATAAGCTATCACGTGACCCACCTCCACTCTGAGAGGCTATTTCTGAATCACGCTAGCGCTATTAACACACTAAAGACATTTTATAAAGCTAAAGGCCCCCCCCCTTTAAGCAATAGCGCTCACTGACCTTTTCCACGCCCTTGGCGCATACAGAACCCCTGCTAACTTTTATGCCCCCTAGCGCGCAAGCAAGTGCGAACGCGTCTTGGAGGCATTTGGCATTTGGGCACAGAAGAAGGCACAACGATATTCATCCGTTGGCGAAGGCTCACAGTCAGTCAGCCCTGTTCGCTGCTTGCTCTCTTGCTTGCATCCTACTCTTTACTCTGTTACTTGTTTTCAACCTCATTCATTATAAGGCCATATTTCGATGATAGCCGGGTGTTCCCCAACAACTCTGGACACGCTCCTCTCAAGTTTCCGAGATTCTGAGGTAGCCGCTGAGAGCGAAGAGAAGCGCGACACTTCTCTCTGGATTGTTCGGAAATAGGAGGATGGCAACACAAGCTACATCGCCGCCAGCCGGTGTACCATTGCAGAATGGTATAAATGGTGCAAAGAATCCTAATCCAGCCATCGCTCAACCGTATGGCCAAACCCCAGTACCTCTGCCAAGCTATGCTCCTACTTCGCGATCTGCGTCAGTCGCCTCTGCTCCTGTTGCGCAAAAGTCAAGCGCTTCGCCCGCACCAATAATTCCTTTTCTCCCACCAGGACATCACCGATCACCGCCAATGCAGACAAATCATTTGAACCAGACAAATTCACAACGCTCTCAAACGCAGATACTCAATGCTCCATCGCAGGCACAAGGTCTGATGTCGCCACCACTGAATCAACCGCCGCACTTTATCGAGTCATCAAATCACTACCATGAGTTGACTGCTTTAGTCGAGAAAACGCCGGCTGATGTTGTTCGCCAAGTTGTTCGAGACAAATGGGAAAGGTCTCTTGTGGGCTCCCAGTATCACATTGCTTTCTTGGTAAGTTTCTCACGTGCTGCATTTTGGTTCATGTCTATCTTGAGTCTCATCCTCTGAGCCCTTTGGTTTCATCATAGCTCCCACACTTTCTACTCATGCTTCCTATGGCTTGCTCACTCTTTCATAGTTGAATGCGACTATGCACCAAGCATCTCCCGAGACTATTGCCAAGGCCGTCCAGGAGTTCGGTGCAAGCCTGGTACAAAATTCTAAGCGCGAGTTATTGGGTCACCTCAACGCCAGTGACTTTGACGAGCTCGCCGACTTGATACTCCCTCGGGTTAGTACACAATTTCTGGACAGGGCCCTTGCAAGACGTCTAGAGACGATACCAGCCCGGCAGCTTGTCAACGCGTTGGCGCGTGCAGAACGTTTGGGCTATGATGTCAAGGATATCGTCCAAGAGCATAATGAGCATGTCATCCCTTCTTTGCACTCATTGCCAGTGCAGCCACAGCCACAGCCCATGGGGCCTCTAACAAACACGGCACTTAGTGCGAGGCAATACCATACTCCCCCCGTCGCTTCGCAAACTTCCCCACCGCCAATTAAATATGTTAATGAACCAGCGACGCAAACTCCGACGAAGTACCCGCCAGAACTTCCAGGACTCGTTTGGTGCAAGTGCAATTGGCCATGTGCTTCGCAAGCGGCACTCGACTATGTAAGTTGCCAACTCAAAATAAGTCAAATGGATTTGTCTAACGGCGAATAGCACCGCAAGAAGAGCGCTTGCAATAGAATACAGGCAAATGACGTAGCTGGGAGAGATATCTGCCTCTTTTGCGGTTGTAGATTCGGCAGTGGTGGCGGCTTACTCTACCATGAGAAGTCAAACGTCTGCGGAAACCACTCTCGCGACACTGCTGAAGCGATGCGCAAGTTTATTCTCACTTTTCGTCCCGAGAATCCGCAGCCTCCCGCGCCAGACCCCTCTTCACATATTACACACTTCCCATACACCCAAGTGCCTTTACAGCCAGTTCAGCCCCAAACAGCTTGGGCCCCCCCAATGACACCACATCCTACTGGTACTCCAAGTCGTGATTCGGGTCGCGATCCATACGCTCACCTCAGCCCTGACGATTTGAAGAGGTTCAATGATATCATGAAGAGTGCAGAAGCAAAATACGGAGGTCTGATGAAAGAAGCTACGCTTCTTGACGAGCCAGAGAGATCGAAACGATTGGCAAGTCTAAAGAACTCATACAACACAAAGCAAAGCACCACTCGCAAGAAATTCGGTATCCGACTTCGCGAGAGGCGAACCCGAGGAGAGATTGAAGCTGAGGAGGCTCGACTGATTGGGACCCCAAGCGGCACAGCGACTCCACCGGCTACAGCCGCATCTGACGGCGATATTCGCTCAAGGAAGAGGGCAAGAACAGATGATGACCAGTTGCCTTCATCGAGCGCGGCTAACAGGACTCAAGAGAGTCCCCAGAAGAGGGTGCCTGTGTCAGAGATGGGCGGACTCTCGGGGTCATCAGCAACTGCAGAACTCACAGATCCTACGGCATACTTTAACTCAGCCCAGCGCCGTCATGCGCCACCAAAAACAGCCGCCCTCGGTGGCCAGTCTCGGGTGTTAGGTTCTGCAGAGCGAACCAGAACGTCGACAGGAGGAACCCTCGATGATCCCATGTCAATTGACGACGATGACGGTTCGGAAACAGACAGCGATAGCGATAGTGATGGCGACGGCGACATTCCGGCTACTATCTCTTAATTTTACAGATTCGCAAGCATGGGCATGGCGTTTGGGATTACACGATTTGACACCCTTGACATCAGGATGCGAAAGCACAAGAAAGTCAGGACTGGGTTGCATTGGGAACGGAGTTATAAGCATTTTGACGGAAGCCAGTTAACATAAACAGTCATGCTGCGCCAAATCAACAAAAAGGCTAATGGGACTCTTGGGAGGGCAAGGCATCAGAGTTGCTTCCACGACAGCTAGGTTTTGGCTGCGAGCGCTGGTTTCTAAATGATCTTTGGTCGAAACAGGCGTCGAAAAGATATCCTTCAGGGTATATATGAGCGTGTGCATATTGCACTAGATGATCTCGAAAAGAGTTTTGGAGTCGATAGGTATCATCAAAACGCTGTACATTATTAATATAATACCTACATCAAGATACTAACGAATCCTGCTGAGGTTTGTAAACAATGCTGCGATGGTGTGCATAATCGCAAAAGTAACGTCTTTGAATAGTCAAGTCAAGTATTTTACTTGAAGCTGCAGATGTTTCGCAGCAGGGAGAATCAACATCACCAACAAGAATTAATGGACCCACGCATGACTCGGTATAACTTCAAGTCACGAGGTGTTACTTGTTGAGAAAGCCGCGACAGGCGATAGGGGTTTCAGCCAAGACGTAAGGATAGGGGCGATAAAATCGAGACCGTGCCTTGGACAGCCGCCCAGCTAACGTGGGCGGCACTACAGCAGGCTCCTCCTGTTTAAGGTCTGTCGTGAAAGTTCACCGACAAGGGCAAAGTTCAGTGGAGGCCTGCGCAAACACTGAAGAGACAAAGCCTTGTTCGAAACCAAAGAAATGTCTCATTTAAAAAGTAACTTTGAGCTTATTCTGGTTAGCGGAGTGATCTCACTATGTTCTAAATCTGGTCATTATCACTTTCAATGGCGTTGTGTTGTAACTTCGCAATAGCATTCATCCCTCATCGGCTGTTATGCATCCATAGGTGCGTCTGAAGAACCTCGGTTTCATGTCATGGCAAAATAGACCCCTGATGCCCGATACGAGTTGACGCAGAAACAAGAGATTAACGTAGCCAATGTCCACACAGAATCGTTGCAAGAAAAGAATGATGCGCGTGGTGAAGCTGAGCTTCATCTCCTCTGAAATCCCTATCGCGATATTCAACTGGCCGGCCAGGCGCCAGCGCGGGGCCGAGGGCTGCATGGCTCGACCTATGATAGCCTGAAGCGCTGTGCAGCACAGATGCATCTGCATCTGCACTGCGCAGGTCAAGTGTGACGAACATGGAAGCTGATGCAAGGGTCCTCGCGCTGACTGGACGGAATATCCGCACGAGGGGGGCCCGTTTTGGATCCGGCCATTTGAAACGCCCAAAGCCTCTGGATCAATAGGCTTCTCTGCCCACTGTATCGCCACGAGAGATGCCCAGAACGCTAGCTGCCTTCGAGGCTAGAACATGCCCCAAATGATCGCCTTGAAACCCACTAGCGACCGCCTTTGGTGCTGATGATGTACATGGATGGCGCTACGATTGGTCGATTATCGAGGCTCCTTGTCGTCCTGGCAAGGGGCTCAAGCGAGCTCTGTCTGAGGGCTTCTTTTTCTCTCTCCAGATACTTGATAATCCTGCCATGAGCCACTCCTGGTGACGGCTCTTCTGTTTCGAATTCTCCTCTTGTTTTGTTTTGCTATCAACTGGCCGGCCCAGCACTTCCCTTCTACATACAGACTGAATTGGTTTTATATTTGTTTCCTACCCCCTCAACACCCTCTCTCCCTTCTGTTTCCTTTCGGGTCTCGTCCTTCACTGAAACTCACAAAACACTTTTGCCAACCGTTCCAAGAGACATATACGACGATCATGGTTCCTCTGTTTAGCCCCTCTGGCTTTGGCCGTTTCAAGGACAGCCATAGCCGTTTGACCGCGAGCGCTTCACAAAAGTCAGTGCCGTCGCCAATGCCGTCGCCTTCGCAGCCTTCACCTGAACCAATGGCGACCGTACTTATTGGCCCCAAGCAACAGCGCTTCAAGGTCAATAAGCGACTGTTATGTGCAACTTCGCCCTTCTTTGCCGACCGTTTTGGTGATCCTTCGAGTTCCAAGTCAATCTCATTATGGCTGCCTCGCGAATCATCCTCAATGTTCGGTTTGTTTGTTGACTGGGTTCACCTCGGTCTTCGGTTTCGTCCACATCTTGATGAGATGGTTTCTAATGCATACGATGCCGGCCTTGAAGCTTCTCAAAATATCCACTGGTCTCTCATCCGCCTGCACCTCTTTGCATCGCGTCTTGGACTCTATCGACTTCAGGACCTCGCCATGGACTCCATCCAGGACCTCTACCTTCGCTGCGATTGGGACGTCCCCTCTGGTCTCATCACTTTTCTCTACACAGAATGCGAGGATCTCGCCGCTATCCGACTTCGAAGATGGGCTGTCGCCATGGTCGCCTTCTCCTTTACCGGCGGGCCCCGCCTCACCTTCCACCCTCAGGAATCTGCTACTTCGGAACCCACCCGCTTCAGTGATCTACTAGAAGAGCTACCGGAATTTGCAAGCGACTACGACATACATATGGAGAAGATGCGGCTCTCGGGTCTCGATATTCGCTTCAAGAACCCACAGCTGCGCATTCCAGCCAACCGCCTCCGCAATGATGAACGCGCATTTGGGTTCCGCCAATGTTCCTTCCACTCACATCGCTCAAGCGTCGGCGAACGACGATGCCCTCACGAATCAGGCTCAACAAGGCACCGCCGTGCTTACCGATCATCGGTGAAGGAATCAGGGCCAGAATCCACAGGTTTAAGCGCCCCAACCCGGAGATATCGCGATGTCGTGCCCAGACCACTCTTTTCCGGACCGCTGGACTCGGATATCGGCGAGGACGACGATGACGAGATTTCAAAAGCGATAAAGCATGTGAGATCTATTTCAAGTACACTCAAGACTTGAAGGGAGACAATCATTGCTGAAGAGAGTGGCTGAAGAGAACGGATCCGGCAAGGGGGCTGGGTATGAAACTCTGATCTGCTTGATGGCCGTCATGACCCCATTAATCTCAAACAGCCCCAAGACAACTCAAAGAACTTGACTTGAGATTTGATCATCGAGATCAAACAGGACAACAGCTGGATCAGCTCGCTGTTCTCGAGCACAAACAGAATGCTACATCGCTGTCTCCCGGTTGGGAAGCTCGAGGACCTTTAAAATATATCGCCTCATGTCTGTGACATGGGCCTTCGTCATACGACGATACTGGTTGTTCCACCAGTTCTTTTTCTTTCTTGTTTTATACACAATCTAGTCAGGTCTCCCGGCGATGGCCAATATTCAAGCGAGTCTTGAGAACAAGATAATATTCTTTGTAAAATAGTATTTAATGTACATAACGACAAGATATCCTATCATAACAAGAGAATAACAAAACATCATGGACTCTTCAACTATCTCATTCCATTTTACTCAAGAATATTATCTATGTTCACTTCCAATGGACGGTTTATTTATGAAAAGTATTTTTTTGACATCATTCATATCGTTGCTCGTTCTATGGATATTAAGTTCCATTACATCATTCGTCCAAGCTTGATACATCTTCATGGTTCGGGCCCACGAGGAGCTCAATCGTGTCTCTCGTCACAACATCCCCAGAAATGGGGATGTCTGTCTTACTCAATTGCAAGGGTAAAAAAATAACACGGCAAACGCAAGGCTCTGTTTGGCCTACATGCTGTTCGTTCCATCATATCATCATGAATTGTTGAAAAGTCATCCCGTTCTGGGAAGAATTGAAAGGAAACTGACAAGTTATGTCGTTGGGCGATTGTCGAGATAGAAGACGCAATGAGCAAAGACGCTCGCCTGCGTGCTGGAGAAATCCAGTGTATAGAAAGAAAGGTGAAGCAAAGTGTAGAAGCAGAAGGAAATCAGAGAATGAAGGCTATCATCAGATAGACTGCTGCTGTCTAGGTGCATATGCAATGTTGAGTCGCGGTCCCAACAAGATTTGCTCGATGTGTGTGTCGGTATCCATGAACTCATAAAACTCGTCAGGTGACATAACCTTGTGGAATGTACAAAGAAAAGAAACAACACAAATGAGGTGTGTTAAAGCGGTGACTCGGAACGTCGACGTGGTTGGTCTCGACGACGGAAATCCTTAAGTCTTTCGTCGATATAAGCCAGTCGACTTGCTAGGGATGATCGGGTAACTCCGTGGTTGCTTTCGTTAGATTGTTGGACGGTTGCGAACGGCCGGCGAAGAGCATCAGGGTCGTTGGCAGCTGCATGTGACAGGCGATTCGGGAAGGAAAAACTAGATCCTCCAAGAGCGAAAGGCGAGCCTAGTCGAGGGGGCACGTCTCCAACTGGAGGGGCCAGCGTTTGTTGCTGAGCAGCTAGTGGCTGCGAAGCTTCAAACAGCTGTTGGAGATTCTTGCGTGGGACAACGACATCAGAATCCATCTCAGGTTCAGTCTGAGGCGTTGCGAACTGGTCATTGGTGGCTGATAAGTCAACGATTGAGGCTGGGTCAACCCAAAGATCGGAGCCGAGACTGGGTCGCTTAATCTTCCGAGCCTCCAGATGGTTGGACCGGCGCTTGTGGGTTGATCGGCTACGTGTAAGTCGGACCGGAGACATGAGAGCGCGGCGCGGGCTGCCTGTGTGAGTTTGTCTCTGCAATTTAGAATCCATAACGAAGTTTGAGGGCAGCGAGCTTGATGAGCTCGGGCCGTAGCTTCGCGCTCCAAAAGGAGACGCAAGTTGTGTGTACTTTGTTTCAACTGGCTCCATCGTCTCATGACTTGGTGGAGGCAGCGAAAGTTCGTCGATTTGAGGCTCAGGTTGCGAGTTTGTCAATTGAGCCAGAGGACCTTGCAGTTGCATAGAATCAGAAGTGCTAACCGCCAATGAAATTGCCATATCCTGACCTGAGAAGACCGAGGGGGAGCGGCCGAGGACTGCTCGACGATTCCAATAACGAACTGCGGATTTGTTATATGGAGAAGGGCTGGGAGCTAAATATTGTGAACCCCGCGCCTTAGACCTGGCGTTCATCTTACAAAGCTCCCGCAGTTGGGCGCGAGTGGCGGCACAAGTATGAGGCCACTGAACATATGGACCAGCAGCTCCTTGAGTGGGTGTGATGCTCCCACTACTGAGATCAATGTTTGTCTGAGCCTTTGACCCCTTCCAGCTCCTCCTCGCCTCTCGAGCCACACGCAAGCAGACTCCATGAGGAGGGATGCCGCTCTTCCCGATACGGAAGGGCGTGACCTTGGGGTCTTGCAAGTACATCATGTAGGTAGACCATAGGTGCTGGTTCATAGGTTTCGTCCAGGGTGCTCTTCGAATAGTATCTCGAGGGACCTCCGTTTTGGCAGGCTTCAGAGTTTTACTATTATCGTCGGCATTTGATAGCTCGTTCGCAAGATCTGCGTGCTCATTATCCGGGCTGATGCATTGACTCAAATCCTCAGAGCTGATAGAAAAGTAGCTCAGCAGGGAAGCACTCGTGTGTGTCGACTGAGCTGTTGAAGGCCGGCTAGATTCATAATCGGGACTAGATTCGAGGCTACTGAGAGTAGAATCGATAGACCAGTTTGGATATTGTTTGGGGGTCAAAGTTGGTAATAGGCCTGGAGCGGGGGTTTTTGGAGGCGAAAACATGCGCTCTGAACCACCGTGGGGTGTAAAGGGTATATCCTCAATGTCGTTAAAATGTGACATCGGGTATAGTGTCTCTGCCATTTCCTCGTCAAGTACACGAGGCTCCTCGATACTGGGAATAGGGATGTCTGCAGCGGCAACCGAGGCGAGAAATTGCTCTGTGGGCGCATTGAGATTTGACGCATTCCTCCTCTTGACTCGGAATCGGGGTCGCGGTGGGGATGGTGGTAGAGTCTCGTCATTTAGAGCAGGCTCGGGCGTTCTAGGGAGGTCCTCACGGCGCGCGCTTCTCGGCCAAGGGGCCGCAAGGGTTTGGAAGTGCGACATGGCAGGCCACAAGGAACGCGAATGCGCTCCAGAGTCGCGTGATCTCCGAACTGGTGTCGTAAGTATTCGGCGGAGAGCAGCGATAAGCGGGGCGGTTTGAGCGCAGAACGAGTCGAGGCGAATGTTCCGGGATACGGCAGCGCTGTCTTAGATCTGGTCAAGATGTCGCACAGCAACTTAAGCGATACTGAGCTCGAAATTATCGACAAAGTTTTCGGCGATGTGCTTTCAGGCGCCAGATGAGTTGCAAAGTATAAGATCGAGCCGAAGGTCCAAACGCGACAGGATGCGACAGACTGTTTATCTGTGCGCGCGCCAATACTTTCCTGGGAAATAGACGAAAATACAAGAAAGCGTGTTGACTATTCGATCGCGCGTCGTCGAGTTTAGTATGTGATAGACGGTAATAAAACAAGGAAAGTATGTCTTAGACGAGAGTCGTTGTCGTGGTTATGGTCGTTATTCAAGGCGATGGCCGTTTATTGTTGTTGTCGCCGCCGCGGGATTTGTGGAGGTCTCCCAATCGCAAACAAATAACAGCGGGTGGCGGTCTCGGTTCAACGCGCCGTCGCAGTTGAGGGTCCCGTAGGCAAGCAGTGAACAAGCTGAGCTCACGCGACCGACAGTCCGCGCAATGCACGGGAGCACGAGAGGTGAAGGGAGTATTGGGCGCAAACGAGAGACTTGGAATGGAGAAACGGTGAGTGGGAGGAGAAAGGAAAGTAGATCGGGACGATGTGGGTGTGGTGGGCGGGAGTGTGCGCTATGTATGAATGGGCAAGCCAAATGCTCGACGGGAGGTGAGTGGAGAGCAGGGCCAGCTGGGAATGGATGGGCGGCTCGTTAAGCACACAGTACGTCTCCTCTTCCTCGTCTCTCGGCCCAACCAGGGTAGAGAAAACCTTGAAGCACACTGGTCAACGCCGTGGATGTGGGCCAACAGCGAACAGCGGGTGGCGCGAACGCTGCAGTCCAAGTAAGTAGGTACAGTACCTGGCAGAAGAGCTGTGTAATGCTTGTTGGCTAGATACTGGCTCGCTAGATGCCGGTAGGTCCCAACGGTGCTGTGCTTCTCCAACACTATGCTCCAGCTGAGGGCAAAGGATAGAACAGGGCTCGTTCCACGACAGGACGCGATATCGATGCTATATTGTATGATGCGCTGTGCTGTACTTTGCAATCGTGCCTTGACCTCTACGGTTTCTGGCGATCCACTGGTGAGTCCCTTGACGGTGGTGGTGAGGACGGCAGTAAGCCCCCAACAGGCGGCGTGCTAGCGCAAAGCCCTTGTCAAGTCGACCCCGGCAGCGTCCGTGACAAGGAAGAGCTCAAGCAGCGGTCAGTGGGTGATGAGGGCACGTTGTGCCAGCTTGAGCGATAATCCTGGACGGGAGAGCAACCGTGATAGGTCTGATGAAGAGGTTGATGATCCTCAAGGTGATCGAGACCATGTGATGGAATGGAGACAAAAGGACAGCCGACTGAGACCCTGCGTGCCTTGTTGCGTTGCAAGCGTACAGTACCGTACAGTATCAAGGAAGATCTCGGTATGGTTGACCTGAGTTTGTGTTTATTTGTTTGATGTGAGCTTTGCTTCCCCTTTATTGTTGCAGACGTGATGATGAGTCCAGGATTGACAGTTTTTGCATTCAAGTTCCATCCGCCGGCCTTTTTTCCTCTGACCCGGTTCTGGAGCGGTCAACTCTCGGCGGCCAGCCGTTGGTGTTGACTTAGACTCGCTCGGGACCTCGCATAGAGGTGCGGCGTATGGCCAGTCTCTTGGGAGCGGCTGCAGAAAGGCAAATGTGAATAATGGCCGAGAATCTGTCACACATGGAACAATGAAAAATAATCAATAAATTGGTATGAAAGAGTTCAGGTTTCTCGAATATGAGCGTTTGCTGGATGACATTCTGGAGACAACATGAAGAGACGCGATCAAACTCATGTTTGTTTGTTATGATCTGAGAGCCTCAGATGAGACAACAGTAACCCAGGTTTCCCACGCTCCCCGTTGGCTAGCCTTGGAGTCGGGTACCACTTATTGGTGACCTAACGCACCCAGCATGTGCGTCTGCAGAGAGTGAGTTGACGATAGGATTGCTTGGTTGAGAGCAAAGGGCGAGGGGAAATGTGTCGAGAGCTAGCAAATAGCAGCATAATGTGACGATCCAACGAGAAGGCAGATTGCCTGTCATTTAGACAAGCCTCAATGCCAGCATGTTTCTACCCCTGCCCAAGCATGCACGTCGGCGGCAAGAATGAAAGACAGCGCAGGGAAAGGACGCACAGCACAGCTATCGCCTGCACTCACATGCATGCATTCGCTCTAACGTCAGATATGGGGAAACCGGCCACCCC